>OY757548.1:848345-856287 GCA_963584105.1 Alviniconcha strummeri
CACCAGTGTTTCTCTCTACCATTTTCTGATCACTATATTACAATGCGTAATTTAAAAATATTTTTATATGTAATTTATTTATTGCACAACCTAGTGGTGGAGCCGAAGATACGGCATCTGTGATCAATCAAAAGGACCGGTTTGGGGTTTTCTTGCTTAGCTGTTGTTGTGTTCTTGTTTTGTTTCTTTGTTTTGTCGCTTTGGTATGTACTATTTTTCGGATTAAAAAACCTTCCCTGGAATATCGGATCGCTTAATCAGCCGTAACGTGGGCGGGTTGTCTGGCACGAAGCGGTGCCCTGGCAAGGCTTTCCTCGTGGTCAATGTACGCAAGTCTGTCCCTCACGGAACTTTATTGTGAAAGGTTTCATGTACGTTACGACAGTTTAAAGCACTAAACGTTTCAGGCCAATCTAGCTTAGCTCAGTTCCAGAAACTTTACTGTCAGTTTTGAGTCACAGAGAAAACGGAAAGTGCTCCTTGTGCACACACTGCATTGTCAGTAATAAAAGTCTTAAAGGCATAACATCCAACGATAAATTTCAGGCATAAACTTCAACAGTTGTTGCACTTGATTCACTTGAACACGTTTACATCAGAATCTGTACACGCAGTTGAGTGATTCCTGTGGATCACCTGTACAACTAGAGGCGTTGACTGTGGAGCGTCAGCACAGGCTGCTGCTTTGCCGACGTTGTCGCTGTTGACGGCGACTCGCGGCCATCGGGGCGAGGTCCAGCACGTCGCGTCCGGCCGCCATCTTCCTTAGCAACGCCCGTGGCGCCAGGACAGCTGTTTCTTAGTGTCACTGTCGCATCCAGTCTCTGATGACCGTATTTCACGGCGTGATCGAGCGACACTGACCACCATATAGTAAATAAGTGGGAAACGTGTTACGCTTCGCATCGCCAGTTTGAACGTCAGGCTCTCGTTTACCCAACAAGTTTCCGTCCACGAGATTTAAAAAATAATAATAAAAAAAACAAAAAAAAAGTAAAGAAAGAAAGACCAAAACAAAACAAAACAACAACAACAAAGGCGCAACCCAAAACAAAGACTGAAACAAACATCAGCTAGATGGCGTGAATTCCCCCAGTGACAACACGACAAAGCTAGCCTTCCATTCAAACCGAAGATCGAAATGTTGTCAGCCGACCTTGCGGATCATATGCATAGAAGATGAGTTGAGGCGATTGGCCAATCGTTTTCCCGTTCTGAACGCTAGGGAGTTGGGAGTCTGAGCGCCAGGGAGTTGGGAGCCTGAGCGCCAGGGAGTTGGGAGACTGAGCGCCAGGGAGTTGGGAGTCTGAGCGCCAGGGAGTTGGGAGCCTGAGCGCCAGGGAGTTGGGAGATTGAACGCTAGGGAGTTGGGAGACTGAACGCTAGGGAGTTGGGAGACTGAGCGCTAGGGAGTTGGGAGAGTGGAGAGGTCGCTGTGCTAGGGAGTTGGGAGACTGCGGAGGTCGCTGTGACAGGGAGTTGGGAGAGTGCAGAGGTCGCTGTGATAGGGAGTTGGGAGACTGCAGAGGTCACTGTGATAGGGAGTTGGAAGAGTGCAGAGGTCGCTGTGATAGGGAGTTGGGAGACTGCAGAGGTCGTTGTGACAGGGAGTTGGGAGACTGCAGAGGTCGTTGTGACAGGGAGTTGGGAGACTGCAGAGGTGGCTGTGATAGGGAGTTGGGAGACTGCAGAGGTCACTGTGATAGGGAGTTGGAAGAGTGCAGAGGTCGCTGTGATAGGGAGTTGGGAGACTGCAGAGGTCGTTGTGACAGGGAGTTGGGAGACTGCAGAGGTCGTTGTGACAGGGAGTTGGGAGACTGCAGAGGTGGCTGTGATAGGGAGTTGGGAGACTGCAGAGGTCACTGTGATAGGGAGTTGGAAGAGTGCAGAGGTCGCTGTGATAGGGAGTTGGGAGACTGCAGAGGTCGTTGTGACAGGGAGTTGGGAGACTGCAGAGGTCGTTGTGACAGGGAGTTGGGAGACTGCAGAGGTGGCTGTGATAGGGAGTTGGGAGACTGCAGAGGTCACTGTGATAGGGAGTTGGGAGACTGCAGAGGTCGCTGTGATAGGGAGTTGGGAGACTGCAGAGGTCGCTGTGACAGGGAGTTGGGAGACTGCAGAGATCGCTGTGCGCCTTGTTGAGGGTGTGGGCTGCAGGCTGGCACTGGGAGGACTGCTCGCCTTCAGGCAGAACGCCCAGCTAGCACACGGCTTGGTCCTGTTTACTGCCGCCCAGTTAACACACGGCTTGGTCCTGTTTACTGCCGCCCAGTTAACACACGGCTTGGTCCTGTTTACTGCCGCCCAGCTAGCACACGGCTTGGTCCTGTTTACTGCCGCCCAGCTAGCACACGGCTTGGTCCTGTCTACTGCCGCCCAGTTAACACACGGCTTGGTCCTGTTTACTGCCGCCCAGCTAGCACACGGCTTGGTCCTGTTTACTGCCGCCCAGTTAACACACGGCTTGGTCCTGTTTACTGCCGCCCAGTTAACACACGGCTTGGTCCTGTTTACTTCAGGCTGAACGCCCAGTTAGCACACGGCTTGATCCTGTTTACTTCAGGCAGAACGCACACTTAACACACGGCTTGAACCTGTTTACTTCAGTCAGAACGCCCAGTTAACACACGGCTTGATCCTGTTTACTTCAGGCAGAACACCCAGTTAGCACACGGCTTCAACCTGTTTACTTCAGATCGCTACTGACGCGTTGCCCCGTTGTTACTCTTCGTCGTTGGCTGCAGGTTTATTCTCAAGAACCATGTGCGGACATGGAAGACTGCTGAACAACGTGGCTGCTTTTATAGCGTGAATTGTGTGGTCCCAAAGCATTGTCAGGCTTAATGGGTCCAGAAGCAGTGTGATAAACAGTAACACTGCTGTGAGCTCAAAGCAGCATCCCCACGACACAAGACTCTCCTGCGATCTCTGTCCTTGTCCTGGGTCTAAGTGACTGGCGACAGGAGCGTTGGGATCAAAACACCGTGAAGGAAAATCAAACAGTGCCAGAACATCCAATTGCACTGCCCCTGCCCCGTCCCTCGGGGTATTGACGCACACACACACACACACACACACACACACACACACACACACACACACACACACACACACACACACATGCACGCACGCACACACGCACGCACGCATGCACGCACGCACGCACGCACGCACGCACACAGAGGCATAACAAGAATCTGCAGCTCTTTTGTCATGTCAGAGATGTTGGTATTTCCTCAGATATCGTTATGCACCTGCATTTTTAACTGGCTGCAGACTGACCGTAATTTGCGGGTTGCGTAGCGGAAGCATGTGCACACCTGTCAGTGGGCAATGTAAATAAAAGGCGGCTTCTGGCACGCGTCGTGTTGCTGGGATTAACTTGCGTCACCATGGCAACGGTGGGCTGACAGTGCCGGCGGTGTGAGGACTATTGCCTTCTGTCTGCCAGACTCGCTGCCACCGTGCAGCTGCACCCTCCCGCCACGGGCCCCTTCTGACCCAAGTGGTATCCTGCAAAACACTTCTGACCCAAGTGGTATCCTGCAACACACTTCTGACCCAAGTGGTACGCTGCAACACACTTCTGACCCAAGTGGTATCGTGCAACACACTTCTGACCCAAGTGGTACCCTGCAACACACTTCTGACCCAAGTGGTACCCTGCAACACACTTCTGTCTCAAGTGGTATCCTGCAACACACTTCTGACCCAAGTGGTATCCTGCAACACACCTCTGACCCAAGTGGCACCCTACAACACATTTCTGACCCAAGTGGCACCCTCCAACATACCTCTGACCCACGTGGCACCCTGCAACACACCTCTGACCCAAATGACACCCTACAACACACTTCTGACCCAAGTAGTACCCTACAACACACTCTACGGGTCCCGTCTGACCCATGTGGCACCCTACATTACACTTCTGACCCATGTGGCACCATACAATATACGTTTGACCCATGTGGCGCCCTACAATACACTCTACGGGTCCCGTCTGACCCATGTGGTGCCCTACAATACACTCTACGGGTCCCGTCTGACCCAGTTCCTGGCTGGTCGTTGTGGAGTGTGTTTTTTGTTTGTTTGTTTTTTAGTTTTTTGTCCAAGCCCCCACATGTTTGGGTCAAAGTAGAATCAATGTGAACATTGACAGTCAGCTCACACAAATGAGAGCACATCTATTGCAGCAGCAACTGGAGCACCTCCGTTTTGAAACAGGCTTCTTTCTGTGTCAACTTCAGCCACTGCGGGGTCAGACTCTAAGCCGCAGGAGAAACATTCTGTACACAACAGCACACACCAGTCAGCACACAACTGTCAGTACACAACTGTCAGCACACAACAGTTTGTACACAGCAGTCAGTACACAACAGCACACACTAGTCAGCACACAACTGTCAGTACTTGACTGTCAGTACACAACAGTCAGTACACAACTGTCAGTACACAACTGTCAGTACACGACTGTCAGTAAACAACAGTCAGTACACAACAGTCAGTACTCAGCGGTCAGTACACGACTGTCAGTACACAACAGTCAGTACACAACTGTCAGTACACGATTGTCAGTACACAACAGTCAGTACACAACTGTCAGTACACAGCAGTCAGTACACGACTGTCAGTACACAGCAGTCAGTACACGACTGTCAGTACACAACTGTCAGTACACAGCAGTCAGTACACGATTGTCAGTACACAACAGTCAGTACACAACTGTCAGTACACGACTGTCAGTACACAACAGTCAGTACACAACTGTCAGTACACGACTGTCAGTACACAACAGTCAGTACACAGCAGTCAGTACACAGCAGTCAGTACACAACAGTCAGTACACAAATGTCAGTACACAGCAGTCAGTACACAGCAGTCGGTACACAACAGTCAGTCCACAGCAGTCAGTACACAACAGTCAGTACACAACAGTCAGTACACAGCAGTCAGTACACAGCAGTCAGTACACAGCAGTCAGTACACAACAGTCAGTACATAGCAATCAGTACACGACAGTGTGAAGGAGACACGTAACCCACCTGCACAGCATGAGTAACAAGATCAGAAAATACTGCAACAGCCATTAACTGTTTTCACTTGGAAGTCTTCCAGTCAGTTCGCGTATAATCCTGACGTCACACATACAGTTTTTCAGACATCACACGTACAGTTTTGCAGACGTCACATATCGTCCACAGCCCTGGCCGTTTTGAATCCAAATTTTCGAGGCAAACTTCAGTCCACAACGTCAAAACACTCCCCAAACTGCCTCGCTAACACTCCCTGTCAAAACACTCCCCAAACTGCCTCGCTAACACTCCGTGCCGGTTCACTTGCACCCTGACGATGTGCACGTGCACAGCCCGCGCCCCCTGTGCCTTTCTGTCCATTCATCACCCGTTCCAGGAAAATGGGTCCTGTGTTTTTTGAATACATGACTTAATTAATTATCATCGCTCGCAGCTTACGACCCATAATATTGCTTGAGACGGTTCGATCAGATAGTATATATGGATAACTATATAATATCCTGAAGCTACAGTCGCATGTTTTCAGTGACTTCACGAAGTGAAACGCGCGACTGCGGCATTCATTTCTTTTTCAACGGTTAACATCACCGTAGGTCACACTACCTCTGACAATGAACCCATTGCAGTAAAGGCCTAAAGCAATGCATGCTTTGGCAGACAGTGTGGCGAAAGTTCGCAATAAAAAATCAGCTCTTTGGTAACTTATTGAAAGTGTGGAGAAAAAACAATGCTTCACAATGTTGCACAGCCGGTGTTCCTTTGATGTAGTGTTGTAAGTACACAGTGTCTTCAAAGATGTTTGTCCTTCACTTCATCAGCTTTGTGCATTTTTCAGTCTCTGTTCCCACGCAGTATTTGCTTTTACTCCGTTCACTTTCTGTGCAGCTGCTGTGCCTGTCTATTGTGTTGCACCCTCGGGCTTTAAAGGAACCGGCCTTCTCTAAACAGAATTCCTCTAACAGGTCGAAGAGATCGAAATAAAAGTAGAAATTGAGAATTTGGATTAGAGATGGTCCCTTGACTGAATAGTCCATTTATAAACTTAGTTTTCCTAGTGAAGGATGCCGGGATTAGCATCATACAACGAAGACAGGTGCCCGTGTTTCACGCACCGTCTCAGTTTTTGATCTCTAGCACGAAAGTTGCATGCTCTCGTCGCCCGAAAAAGGAGTTTAAAGGCACCGCGAGCAGGAAGTGGGTCAGTTGTGACACCTGACGGTGTTCTGCCCATCGAGTCCTGCTAATCAAAGTCTAGACCGAAAACTGAAAGTCCACGGAGCAAGCTCACTGTGTAGTTTTCATGTCGCTGTCTGCTGTTTGGGGAAAGGCCAGCCTGCGTGGACAACCATGTTCTGAGAAGGCTGGCTTCTTTAAGCAAGTACTGCACCTGAACGAACCATGGTTTATTGTTTACGTAACTTCCGAAAGAAGCTGAACTTATGAATGTTGCATTGTTTCACAATAACCCTCTGACATCGCAACGTCGCAGCCGTTGTCCTGGACTGGCGGTTTAATCTGTTCTGCCACTGAGCCGGCTGCAATACCTTTGATGGGCGCTTTGAATCAATTATTTATGGAAGACAATGCGGGCAGTGGGCAGAAGATCAAGGTGTCCCCTTCCCCCGTCCCCGCCCCCCTCCACCCCCAACCCCCACCCAGCCACAGTCAATGAAATCAATAGAGGAGAAAGCGGCTTTGTCTCCAGCGAGGTCCACGTGATTTTTGCCGCCACGCCATTGGCGGGCAGGGTGCGCGCTGGGCTAAAGAACGAGCCAGCCAGAGTGAGCGTTCTTGATCGTGATCGGTGAGTCCCGCCACTGATGGAAGCTTGAGTCCACCCGAAAATTGTCGGCCTGGGCTAAAGAAGGCGGAACACAGGCTTAAGTGAATGAGAATGTAACGGAATCATCTTCTACAAATACATTTTCATTTGCATCTACACTTTCTCTTGTAGACTCTGATGTCCCGGACCGAGCGGCCCAAATGGACCCTTAAGGAAGACGCTAGTTGTCCTAAAGACGGACAGAGCGGCCCAAAGGGACCCTTACTGAAGACGCTAGTTGGAGCGGCCCAAAGGGACCCTTAAGGAAGACGCTAGTTGTCCTAAAGACGGACAGAGCGGCCCAAAGGGACCCTTAGGGAAGACGCTAGTCGTCCTGAAGACGGACAGAGCGGCCCAAAGGGACCCTTAAGCAAGACGCTAACTGTCCTAAAGACGGACAGAGCGGCCCAAAGGGACCCTTAAGGAAGACGCTAATTGTCCTAAAGACGGATAGAGCGGCCCAAAGGGACCCTTAAGGAAGACGCTAATTGTCCTAATGACGGACAGAGCGGCCCAAAGGGACCCTTAAGGAAGACGCTAATTGTCCTAATGACGGACAGAGCGGCCCAAAGGGACCCTTAAGGAAGACGCTAATTGTCCTAATGACGGACAGAACCTGCACATAGTCATTGGTAGGCTTCGTGTGCTTTCTCGAGTGTAGAGTGAGTTATGCAATGCACTGTTAAATGAGACTTTTCTGTTGTAATGCTTCATGTAGGTATAGCGCTTTAAGCCTCACACATGTATCGCAGAAGGATCCGATGCATTACAAATACTTTATCATCATCATCATCACAACAATAATAATGGTAATCTACAAACTTGTATGCCATATCTCCAGATTGGAGCACAACGCGCATTACAAAGCAAAGAACCAACACACACACACAAACACACACACACACACACACACACACACACACACACACACGCACGCACGCACGCACGCACGCACGCACGCACACGCACGCACCCCCCCCACACACACACACGTACGCACGCACGCACGCACGCACGCAATAGGGATGTCAGGGGATATTCAGACGGGGGGAGCGCCACTGATGTCGGGGAATGAAAAAGTGACATT
>OY757548.1:856487-870166 GCA_963584105.1 Alviniconcha strummeri
CTCCAGGGACTTTTTACACGAAAGGATTAACCTAAAGCATCAGTGCTTTTTGACTTGTTTGTGTCTCACATTTTATGCTCAACAAAGGGAAGGGCGGAGGTGTGTCGTGAAGAGTGACCGAAAAGAGACAACAGCGGCTGTGGAAACCCTACAGTCACTTAATGTCTTTTCTTTAGTGACGTAGGTTGAGGACTTGTTATAGTTTTTGTTTTGGGGTTTTGACACAGGTCTGAGTGTCATCATTTGCTTCATCACCATTGGCTGTACTTATGAATACTGCATTCATGATTTGCCCAATATTGCAAGGCTGTATACGTGTAACCAGTTGGAACAGAAGTGTGTTTGTGGGGGAAAGGGAGGGGGGCGGTAGCTGATGCGTGCCAGGGGGAGTGGGTACTGTTTCCAACCGGCTTTCTGTGATGTGATTCGGTCTGTAGTGATCGATGCCTCCTTCAGTACAGGTCGCCCTTGTTACGGAGCTAGTCTACGTCAGTTAGCATTAGTTAAGTTTACTTAACATCACGTGGTCTGGAAAGGATGAAACACAGATGGAAACCTCCCCGTCGGGACGGTAGACCTGGTCACTGCCTGAACGCATCCCTGCTTATTTTAATTTCCTCTTGTGAAATTGCTGCGGGCGAAAAGCTGTCCCTCCCCGCGACAGCGCATGGCCAGCAAGGCCCGTCCTGGGCTTCAGACGGCAGGGCGGCGACTGCTGTGGCCCGGCTCTTTGCACCGCTGCCACGTCAGCCGCTCCGTTCCGAAAGCTGTGACTGAGTTACCTGTCAGCAATTACTTCCTTTGGAACACGTTATTATTGCACTGTTTCGATATAGTCTACGTCTAACAGACGCTTTTTGAGGCGAGTTCTTTGGTAATATGTTGCTAAACTGTCTGTGTGGAAAATATCTTCGCTTTCGTGAAGGAGATATAATTATCTTCACCAGCGATAAGTGGATGACAGTTCAGTGTATACACCGGTATGCTCGGTTTTTCCATCGACTGAAGATTAGAGTAGATTCCCCATCTGAATGAACTACATTTGGAACTTGAGAGGAAGCTTGAATTGTCTTGGAAAGTGTTTGTTCCTCTGAAAAGCTCCTGTGTGAGTATCAGGGTTACAGTCCAACTTCTGCTGCTTCCTTGTGGTTGCCATTGACGAACAACCTCCCTGCGCTCCATGCTCTCTGACACTCGGCATTCTCTTCCTCTCCTCGTCTTCATTCTCACCCTATACACTCTTGCTGCTTATCATTTTGTCAGTTTGCTCTGTCTCGGCTTTCTGTGTGTGTGATGGAGGGGGAGGGGGGGTAGTTATTTATGAGTGATTGCACAAGTTGTTTTTCTTTCTCAAGAACCAGATTCAGTCAGGAATCCCAATGTTATGGCTGTTGGCACTTTTGGCGAAACACCTTCTCGATGTTTGATTTAAAAGGATTGCCATTGATATTGATGGGATAATCCTTTCTGGTTTTTATTGTCGAGTTTTGTTGAAGTCTCTCTGTTTGTCTCACTCTCCGTCTTTTGGTCCCCCCCGTCCCCCCCTCTCTGTCTAGCGGCTACTCCCTTTTACACCATCCCTCAGTGCCTCATTACCCTGTCCAACTCTGTAGCTGTTCTCCCCGTGTCTCAGTAAAGTGTCCAACACTGTAGCTGTTCTCCCCGTGCCTCATTACCCTGTCCAACTCTGTAGCTGTTCTCCCCGTGCCTCAGTACCCTGTCCAACACTGTAGCTGTTCTCCCCGTGTCTCAGTACCCTGTCCAACTCTGTAGCTGTTCTCCCCGTGCCTCAGTACCCTGTCCAACACTGTAGCTGTTCTCCCCGTGTCTCAGTACCCTGTCCAACACTGTAGCTGTTCTCCCCGTGTCTCAGTACCCTGTCCAACACTGTAGCTGTGTTTGGTGACATTGTTTTGTCCTCACGCAATGGAACTCCCGAATGTCTCTAGTGCGCATGCCCTCCCAGAACCAGCGTCTGCTATTGGCTGACAGGTCAGCCGAGCCAAGGGAGATGGCCGTAACAATTTCCAGTGGCATTACGTCAACAAGGTGAAGACGGTCCAAAAAAGATTTCGGGGAAAAAATCCCCCCCCCCCCCCCCACACACACACACAGGCACATACAAACACAGAAGAAAGAAAAAAGAAAAAAATGGGGGGTGGGTGGGTAGCTTTGTCATTGTGTCACTAAATCAGTTGCTTTACAACAAAGGGCATCAGTGGCCTGTCTGCTGTTGGTTGCATCATTTAGGAAACGTGACGCCCTTGACTTTCGCGCCATGTTCTGCCAAGCCACGTAATTTGTTCATCGATGACACAAACTGTTAGTTGTCGGACAATGGAAAGTGAGATCGAAATGTGTGTCTGGTCTTCGCGTCCTGATTGGCTAATCGCGTTTGTCACTCAGAGCTGTGGCCACACCTTGATAATCTTTATAGAGACACACACTTGTGATGGTTGGTATCGAGTTCTGAGTACACGTTCTATCTGTTACTTTCCTCGTAGTTTAACATGTATGTGTTGCTACACGCTTAATAGACTGTTACTCTTTTTTTCTTTTTTCTTTTTTCTTTCTTCTAATTAATACTTTTCAAACAAGGTTTTTCCTATTGCACTTGCACTAGTCCATACATAGTTGCACCGTTGTTCTTCGTGCGTTGTAACTAGTGGAAGGTTTTGTTCAACCATCACAATTAAGTTCTACTCTGTGTTGCTGTTTCTCTTCTTTTTACTGTAGACGGATATCCCGGCCTTTGGGGTACGCTTTCTTAGTTCCCGGGCATACAGCACGGCCGTGTTTTGTTATGCATACACATATCTATACATATATGTACATATTGGTATTGTGTGTTTGCTTTGCTACACTTTGTCATAATAACATGGTGTCTGAGGACTTTGACGTTCATTTTCGAATTTGAATATTTTTCAGTCTTTTTATGCTCATATGTGTGTTTGTACTCCCCCCCCCCCACCCCCCGTCTCTCTTTGTCCTAATCTCGTCTGCAGATTTGTGCAATAGCATGCTAGCTTTTGAACTTGAGCTAATGAGTATTGATTATGTGTGCATAGTGTTGTCGGATTGTAATGTTGTTTTGTTTTTCCTGTTTGGACACTTGTATTGCCCCCTTTAGTGGATGTTTGTCCGTTTCTTCATGGATTGATAACTACATTTAGTGAATGTCTGTCCCTTTCTTCATGGACTGCATGTTAAAGGCGTTACACTACCTTCGATTGATTTATCTTCTAGCAGTTAACTACAACCTTTCGGCTCCTCACAGGGAAACACTCCAAATCTCAGCCGTTTGTGTCCGTGGTGACAGCTGACACACTTTGCTTGTCCAGTGACTAGTCTCCTAGGTTAGGTTGTGGTGACAGAATTTGCCCCATTACAGTAGACAGTCTGACAGGTAAAACTGCAATGGCACAGTCTGGCAAGCAGGTAAAACTGCACACACACACACACACACACACACACACACACACACACACACACACACACACACACACACACACACACACACACGTACACACACACACACACACACACACACACACACACACACACACAAAAAAAAACAACTTTACCTGCAGAATCACTCTGGCATACACCACCGAGCATCCCCCACCCCACTCTCTCTCTCTCTCTCGAGACGTTTTTCCTGTAGCTTTACAGCTGACCAGCAATTTAGTTGTTTTTTTCGGCACTCGGTAGATTGAGCATGTAATCCAACAGAGTGATGGTGGCATGCTTGACTGGCTTGTTTCGTGTGCCTCCGCCCATCCCACTGTGTATTGCACCAACCTATTGTGTCGTTGCTGCTGCCGCTGCCGGCACGGAAAGGAGTGCGGTGGGGCAGGGCTTGATGTTTTCTTGGGTTGTTGCACTTTTCATCATTTGTGTGTGCATGTTGCTGAATTTGAATGCATCTTGCGGTGAACAAAAAAATGTTTTCCTCACGGTCACAGTGATGTAATGATTATTACCGTAAGGCTGAGCAGGACAACAATTATATGAATATGGTGACGTCATGCTACAGTTCTGTTCAGGCTGTTTCCATGTCAACTCCTCAGATCTCGCTCAGCTTTGTGTCTGAAAGTATATCATGCGTTGGCGACTTGAGAGTCAAATGATGGAAAGGCACTAGGCCGCCAGCTCTTCGGAAACTTCAGTGTAAGATGGCTGCAGTGAGAACACTTTGCAGTCATTAAACGCCGAAAGCACCTACTTTGCTGTGAGAACTGCTTTCATTTTGTTCAGATGTTTGTATTCATTCGACCTTATGCTTTAAAAATGGTCAGCCTGTTTTGAATAGCAAACTATCTTTCCTAGAAACATCACACCGTTTCCATGAAACTCAGTTCGTCAATGGAGCATTTTTAAAGAGTATTCATGACCTGAGGTCAGCAAGGCCGACGAGATGGAAAGTGACGCTTAGGATTGTAGCTGACGGTGCAGACAATCTCGACACGCTATTATTTTTGTACCCCCAGTCTTAGTGTGGGTGTCGTGACCCGCCGTCACATGGCTCATTAGGTATGGATCATGAAGTAGTCCTGTCCTCGGCTAACACTCCTTAAAAAACACTCACGCGTGCGCACGTACAACACACACACACACACACACACACACACACACACACACACACACACACACACACACACACACACACAGAGTTTAATAAACACACGCACACACAGTTTAATAAACAAGTTACACACACACACACACACACACACACACACACACACACACACACACACACACACACACATATATATATATATACACCCACACAAACAAACACACCCACACACATATACACACACACAAACAAACACACACACACACACACACACACACACACACACACACACACACACACACACACACACACAGGATTTGCAAGGCTCACAATGTTCCGCACAGTTACTGTCAGCTCAGTCACCGTGTGGCAGCTGTCAGCTCAGTCACCGTGTGGTAGCTGGTAGTTCAGTCACCGTGTGGTAGCTGGTAGTTCAGTCACCGTGTGGTAGCTGTCAGCTCAGTCACCGTGTGGCAGCTCAGTCACCGTGTGGCAGCTGGTAGTTCAGTCACCGTGTGGCAGCTGTCAGCTCAGTCACCGTGTGGTAGCTGGTAGTTCAGTCACCGTGTGGCAGCTGGTAGCTCAGTCACCGTGTGGCAGCTGGTAGCTCAGTCACCGTGTGGCAGCTCAGTCACCGTGTGGCAGCTGTCAGCTCAGTCACCGTGTGGCAGCTGGTAGCTCAGTCACCGTGTGGCAGCTCAGTCACCGTGTGGCAGCTCAGTCACCGTGTGGCAGCTCAGTCACCGTGTGGCAGCTTTATTTTTTCCAAACTCTTAACACTGTGTCCATGTTGAATTTTTCCATTTCTTTGTGGTAGAATTATAGGCTGGCGGAACTAGAGAATATGCAGAACGACACAAACGTAACCCACACTGCTAAAATGGTATCAGTGTTTGTTCGAGTTAAGTGTTCAAACGTGCATCTTTGCGCAAGAAATGTATTGTGCCGACATGTGTGCATGAATCCAATTTTTTATGGCATTTTCTTCCACGTTACAATACTGATTAACCATCGATTTTCCTTTGACCTCAGCTGTCAGAGTGATATGTCTCTATAATATACATTAGCGCTTATAGCACCGATGGTCACGTGCCTCTGCTTTGTGAAGTTAATAACGTTTTGTCCGATCTATTTGCAACTCTTTGTTTGTTTGCTTGTATTTTGTTTGTAATACATTACTTTTGTTGCCTTTGAAGCTAGGCCTATATTTGAAGTTCGTTCTGGTGTGATGAATAAAGTTGCAATAATTATGAATAAAGACTATTTCTGGTGTGATGAATAAAGTTACAATGTGAATAAAGAATATTTCTGGTGTGATGAATGAAGTTACAATATGAATAACGAATATTTCAGCGTCGCGAGCTGGTACTTCTGTACGGGGTATAGCGCTTTATAATATTTCTTTTTATTGTTATTATAAGTCATCTTTATTGTGAATCATTTCTTTGTCGTTCTGATATTATGACTAAGATTTACAGTATAAGCTAAATCATCTTTATTCATAAATTGTGTCTTTGTCGCTCTGATGTTATGACTGAAACAGGATGAGTTAAATGATTTCTTTGTCTTGCTTATGTTATGACTGAAACAGTATGAGTTAAATGATTTCTTTGTCGCTCTGATGTTATGACTGAAACAGGATGAGTTAAATGATTTCTTTGTCTTGCTCATGTTATGACTGAAACAGTATGAATTAAATGATTTCTTTGTTGTGCTGATGTTATGACTGAAACAGTATGAGTTAAATCATTGCTTTGTAGTGCTGATGTTATGACTGAAACAGTATGAGTTAAATCATTGCTTTGTCGTTCTGATGTTATGACTGCCAGTTACAGAACGATTTAAATAATCTTCATTCATAAAACTTTTCTTTGTTTCATGGCTTTCTCGAACATCAGGGACTGAGCGTGAGTATTGATTTGAATTTGATACTTTATAACGTCAGCTGCGAGCTATACACGTTTCTTCTTGGTTTCTTGATGTACCGGATAAAGGCTTGTTGTTGATGTACCGAGAAGGAAAAAAATGTGCCTACAGAGAGATTCCGTCACCACGAAGGCCTAGGCCATACAGTTCCTGGGGTAGGTCTGCAGGTGAGAGAGGGGGGGGGGCAGAGTAGAGAGAGAGAGAGAGGGAGAGAGAGAGGGGAGAGAGAGAGGGGGGAAGAGAGAGAGAGAGGGAGAGAGAGAGGGGAGAGAGAGAGGGGGGAAGAGAGAGGGGAGAGGGAGAGAGAGAGGGGAGAGAGAGAGGGGGGAAGAGAGAGAGAGAGGGAGAGAGAGAGGGGAGAGAGAGAGGGGGGAAGAGAGAGAGAGAGGGAGAGAGAGAGGGGAGAGAGAGAGGGGGGGAAGAGAGAGGGGAGAGGGAGAGAGAGAGGGACAGACAGACAGAGAGACAGAAGAGAGACAGACAGACAGGGGTTGGGGGCGTAAGATGGTGTTGTGGCGAAGAAAGAAAAGCAGTGAAAGATGCTGATCAGTTAAACCGTCTCTGATCATGTCAGTTGTGTTGAAGCGTTCCTCGCACGACGAGCAAGAGACGGAAGATGCAGGCCACAAACAACTGACCAACCCACCAACCAACCAAACAACCACAAACAACTGACCAACCAACCAAACAACCACAAACAACAGGCCAACTCACCAACCAACCAAACAACCACAAACAAATGGCCAACTCACCAACCAACCAAACAACCACAAACAACTGGCCAACTCACCAACCAACCAAACAACCACAAACAACTGACCAACTGACCAACCAACCAACCAACCACAAAGAACAGGCCAACTGACCAACCAACCAAACAACACAAAGAACAGGCCAACTCACCAACCAACCAAACAACCACAAACAACTGGCCAACTCACCACCAGCCAAACAAGTCTGTGTTGTTTGTTTCTAATGATGTTAGCAACATGTGGGTTCCCAGAGCTATATGGTCAACTATTTGCCAAACCAAGATGCATACACACGCCCACACAACTTTACAGCGTGTTCGGAGTTCTGGTTACGATAGGCTGATGCAGTGTGTCCATAGTTACGATAGGCTGATGCAGCGTGTCCGTGGTCTGGTTACGCTAGGCTGATGCAGCGTGTCCGTGGTCTGGTTACGATAGGCTGATGCAGCGTGTCTGTGGTCTGGTTACGATAGGTAGATGCACCCAGCAGGAGGAGGGTGGTCAGTTTGGGATTTTGTGCAAAATCGGCCTCGGCACGAATCCAGTTTTGCAGGGGTCTACTTCCAGCTTCACACACGTAGTGCCGTCTCTAGGAAAGCCGTGGACTGGAGGTTGCACGGGAGAACGTGAGCAGACCAGTGGTGACTAATCTGCAAACGTCGTGTTGACTGCCGTGCGAGGTTATTTTTCTGCCTCTTTTTGTCGTGCCGGGATTATCTCTGGCAAACAGCCTTCACTTCTAGCAGGCTGATCGTTGTCAGCTCACCCAGGTGAAGGAGATGGACGGTTATATTTGTATCGGCATGATGACGACACTGAGTGAAGGCTATGGACGATGACGACACTGAGTGAAGGAGATGGACGATGACGACACCGAGTGAAGGAGATGGACGATGACGACACTGAGTGAAGGAGATGGACGATGACGACACTGAGTGAAGGCGATGGACGATGACGACACTGAGTGAAGGCGATGGACGGTGACGACACTGAGTGAAGGAGATGGACGATGACGACATTCGGTGAAGGACCCAGACAGTTCTTGTGTGGGCACGAGGACGGCGCTGCCGAGTCGGTGGCTGTCTACGTACACTGTGTGCCGGCACAAAACAGCTAATTGTCAGGCACACTAACACTAACACTAACAGACTGCGGAAAGCGGTCCAGGAAAAGAGAGAAAAAGAAAGAGAAGAGCAACACCAAATACTGCCGTTGCTGCGGTTCGTCATCTGAACACTGTGGGGTCACCCGGTACATGCAGCTGTACACTGACAAATGCAGTCCATAGGGCGAGAGGACAGCTGTACACTGACAAATGCAGTCCATAGGGCGAGAGGACAGCTGTACACTGACAAATGCAGTCCATAGGGCGAGAGGACAGCTGTACACTGACAAATGCAGTCCATAGGGCGAGAGGACAGCTGTACACTGACAAATGCAGTCCATAGGGCGAGAGGACAGCTGTACACTGACAAATGCAGTCCATAGGGCGAGAGGACAGCTGTACACTGACAAATGCAGTCCATAGGGCGAGAGGACAGCTGTACACTGACAAATGCAGTCCACAGGGCGAGAGGACAGCTGTACACTGACAAATGCAGTCCATAGGGCGAGAGGACAACGTGTGTGACCGGCGTTTTGTTCTGGATGACACTGCCACACGGGCAGCCAGCCGCGCACCGTCCTCGGATGAAGCAGTTAAACATTAGTTCACGTAACCAGTAAAACATTAGTTCACGTAACCAGTAAAACATTAGTTCACGTAACCAGTTAAACATTAGTTCACGTAACCAGTAAAACATTAGTTCACGGAACAGGTGAAACATTACGCTCGTTTGACTGCCACTGCTAAAACTTTACGTTACGCGTTCTTGTTGCGGTTCTTATGTAACTGTACGATCTACTCAAGCAGGCTTTTGGGTGTGCGTATTCAGATCGCAGAATGCTTAACTAAACATTATTAGAGAGAGAGAGAGAGAGAGAGAGAGAGAGAGAGAGAGAGAGAGAGAGAGAGAGAGAGAGTTTCAGATGATGGGCAGAAAAGACTTGTTGATGTGTACGTGGAGTGGGCTGCGTACAGGGGACCAAACCTTACACCAGGGCATCAATAATTCACACCGCTTTAACACCTGTTTGTGGTCAGTCAACCGTCACTGGTCTGTGTCCCCAAATCAAACCGTTCAGATTTTCTTTGCCGCATCCCGTTACGGCTAAGGAGAAGCTTGTGGAGAAACCCGACACGTGTGCTATTAATATTAACGTTCTCCTCTCGGGACGCGCGCCTGTGGGGGCCGTGGTGCCCGAGCTGGTTTTGTGACAGGTACTCGCGTGTCTCGCCGGCATTACCGCGGCTCTCTCCGCTCGTCGGCACTGGGGACCTCTGTTGGAGTCACAGCCTGGGGCTCCTCTGCACCTCCACGTGGCTGCAAAATGCATGACACTCGTTTTTCTTCACGTCTCTCGTTGGATATCAATTATATGACGGCTGTGTTTGGCTTTTTCAAATAGTCGCTACGCATTTCAGTTCTCGGTATGCGTGATAGTGAAGCCGGGCGGTAGCTGTGTTGGGCCGACAACAGAAGGCTGCACGAACTCTGCCCAGTCCGCGAATCCTTTCCGTCATCCATCACTCCACCACGGACCGTTCTTGACAATGTGCTTGAGAGAGATCACCACGGTAACCGACACCGAAAACGAGGCTGGGTTCTGTTCGGAGGGTGATGAGACCGACAACAGTGGGTGCGGCAATGGTGATCGAACTTGGTTTCTGTTTGGTGGCCGGCAATCAGCTCTTCGGCAAAAACGGTGCGCCGGTCTCTCGCCCCCGGCCCTTTTACGTCAGCCTTGATGACCAACAGCTGACCGTGTCGTTAGACGTGCGTAAACATTGTTTATCGCGTTGTGACGTCATCAACAGGTAACATGAAAGCAAACCAATTTTATTACACGATTAGAAGAAAAAAAAAACTGCATACACCTCCACTCTACCCACCATCCTGCGAGGGGTTGGGAGTGGGGGGGGGGGGGGACTCCAAAAGGACGACCAGTATCCAGACGAACGGTACTGAGCGCCGTCTAGCGGCTGTCAACAAAAGCCACTAGAACCAAAGCGACATGGACGAGGGGCAAGCAGCAGAAGAAAACAAAAGTGGATTGGATCTGAATGAACATAACGGGGTAAATGCTGCACACACAGAGCGAGAGAGAGCGGGGGAGAGAGAGAGAGAGAGAGAGGGAGAGAGAGAGAGAGAGAGAGAGAGAGAGAGAGAGAGAGAGAGAGAGAGAGAGAGAGAGAGAGAGAGAGAGTTTTGACTTCATCAGTTATTGTTGTGTTGCAACAGTGCGGCACCGCGTCAGTAGCTCTGATATTACCATGGGAACAATAAGAAATGCATGGACTCAACCCGACAGACGCTGGGAAGAATCAAATCAACAGTGGACCGAAGCTTTGTCCCACCTGCCACTTGTTTTAGTCAACTAAGACTTCCTTATCTGGGACAGGGCCCTGCAGCGACAGCCAGCCGCATGCTCATCGGGTCCGTCAGCCCCAGCGCTATCGCCACTTCTTAACGGTTTCCAACAAACGTTCTGGACACGTAGGATGCGACCACTGTCGGTCGCGATTTATTCCCGGGACACTTAATCCCTCTCTGACCCCCCTCCCCACCGCTCCCCTCCCCCCACAAAAAACCTCTTCCCTTCTCCCCCCCCCCCCCCCGCCTTCTTCCCTCCCCCCCTCTCTCCTCTCCTGGCTGTCCCCCTCTCTCCTCTCCCGGCTGTCCCCCTCTCTCCTCTCCCGGCTGTCCCCCCTTCTTTCTCCTCTCCCGGCTGTCCCCCTCTCTCCTCTCCCGGCTGTCCCCCTCTCTCCTCTCCTGGCTGTCCCCCTCTCTCCTCTCCCGGCTGTCCCCTTCTCTTTTTCCTCTCTCGGCTGTCCCCCTCTCTCCTCTCCCGGCTGTTCTTCCCTCGTTCTCCAGGATCAAGAGAGTGGAGACAGACATTCATTCTTTGCCATGTTTCTTGACACTTTATTAGTTGGGCGCAAAGGGCGACGACAATCAATATGGCGGGTGAAGAATGATTCGGCGCGTGCGCAGTCAATATGACAACTTCCGGTGGCACGATTATGACGGAAATGAGGGAGGGCGAAGACGGGGGCAGAAGCAGTGATTTCTCCTGTCAACCGTCTGGGAGTTTCGGTTCGGGGAAGGGGAGAAAGTTGTGAATGGATAGGCCGGTTGAGAGGCTGAGCTCCGAAGGTCTTTAAAACTGAGCTGATTGCAAGAACAAGTTGGGGGCGGGGATAGCTCAGTGGTTAGAGCACCGGACTCGTGATTGAAAGGTCGCGGGTTCGAATCCCTGCTGGAACGGCGGGAGAATTTTCTTCTCCAGGGTCGACTTTCTGTGCTGACTCTTATTTCGGTATCCGTTCCACCCCCGTGTTACCACAGTAGCACGTAAAAAATCCCGGTCATTCTGCCAAAAAGTGCAGGTGGCAGGTTACAGCTAAACACGCATACACCTTACGTATGTGGATTTTATTGAACCGTGCTTCGGCATTGGTCACAACTTGTCCTTAATATGTCAAATGACATCTGAGGACATTAAGCATCAACTCATCATCATCAGAACAAGTTGAGTACCGGTATCTGTATCATGCAGTGTTAGAGGAATAAAAACACATAATTTCTTTTTCTTTTTATCCCTTTTATTTCCAGCTATATTTAACAAGCCTCTATTCTCAGGCCGAGCAGGAAGAGCTGGTACCAGCAACAGACACAACTGTGTGAGACTTTAGGAAACCATAAGAATATATATATAGAGAGAGAGAGAGAGAGAGAGAGAGAGAGAGAGAGAGAGAGAGAGAGAGAGAGAGAGAGAGAGAGAGAGAGAGAGAATCATTAAGTTATAGCGGAGAGAGATAAGATAATACTTTATTACACAAGGATAAAGACTGAAGCACAGGTCGGCTGCTTTTTTTTCTTTTTTCTTTTTTACGAATCTGTCCCTGATGACGAACACAGCAACAAGAGAGAGAGAGAGAATCATTAGGTTACAGAGGCCACACCGGCCGTAGTTTTGGTGAAAGTTGCGCTTGTGGTGACGATAGGACAAGCATGTTTAAAAGGAACAGTACAGCTTTAGCCGTTGTTTTCTGAATCATCGGAACCTAGGTGCAGTGCAAGCCTGGTGCAGCAAGCCACCTCATTAACTGGCCTCCGCAAGTGACAGTCACAGTCTTGTCTCAGTCGAGTGCTCTGCTCTGCATGAACGCCAAACGGTCAGCGGATTTTATGAATGAAGTGCTTCGACCCGCAGAATCTGCAAAACGTCCGTGGATTGTATAAGAGAAGTACTTTGCTGTCCAGCAAAGGACACCAAGTCAGGGGTGTGTGACTGCAGTGCTGACCTCTGCAGAAACGGCAGCAAGAACATGGATTATATGACTGAAGTGCGTTGTTACGCTGGAAAAGCCAGTGGATTATATGATGAATTACTTCACTCTCCAGAAACAATACTGATCAACTGGGTTTTTGAGTGAAGAGGTTTGAGTGCACATTACACATTAACTCAAGAAAAACCTAGTTACAGCTACACAACCTAAAAGGGAAACAAACGCAGAGACAGAAAGAGCTGAGATTCATACATAGAGATCGACATTCACACACAGACAGAGATCGACATTCACACACTGAGATCGACATTCACACACAGAGATCGACGTTCACATGCAGACACAGATCAACATTCACACACAGACACAGATCGACATTCCACACGCCGAATGTCGATCTCTGTCGATCTGTGTGTGTGTATGTGTGTGTGTGTGTGTGTGTGTGTGTGTGTGTGTGTGTGTGTGTGTGTGTGTGTGTGTGAAAGTCGATATGTGTGTGTGTGTGTGTGTGTGTGTGTGTGTGTGTGTGTGTGTGTGTGTGTGTGAGTGAGTAAATGTCGATCTGTGTATGTTGGGGGGGGGGGGGGGGGGGGAACTCACGATCTGTGTGTGTGTGTGCGCGCGCGCGCGCACCGTGTGTATGTATGTGTGTGGTCGATCTGTGTGTGTGTGTGTGTGTGTTGGGGGGGGGGGGGGGGGTCAATGTGTGGTGTGTGGTGGGTGGTGGTGGTGGAGATGTCGATCTGTGGGGGGAGGGGGAGGGGGGGGGAGTGGAAGTCGATCTCGCACAGACAGAGAAGAGTTTTTGTACATACGTCTCGGCGTACTCTGTCTCAGGCTATGCCCCCGCCCCACACCTGCCACACCCCCCAACCTGCTGATAGCATGGCACATAATGCCCCCCCCCTCCCCCCACACCCCCCAACCTGCTGATAGCATGGCACATAATGCCCCCCCCCTCCCCCCACAACCTGCTGATAGCATGGCACATAATGCCCCGCCCTCCCCCCACACCCCCCAACCTTCT
>OY757548.1:870366-889649 GCA_963584105.1 Alviniconcha strummeri
GGGTTGTCTGTTGACAAACACACCTGGTGGCCAGTACCCCCTTGGGGGTTGTCTGTTGACAAACACACCTGGTAGCCAGTACCCCCTTAGGGGGTTGTCTGTTGACAAACACACCTGGTGGCCAGTACCCCCTTGGGGGTTGTCTGTTGACAAACACACCTGGTAGCCAGTACCCCCTTAGGGGGTTGTCTGTTGACAAACACACCTGGTGGCCAGTACCCCTTTGGGGGTTGTCTGTTGACAAACACACCTGGTAGCCAGTACCCCCTTAGGGGGTTGTCTGTTGACAAACACACCTGGTGGCCAGTACCCCTTTGGGGGTTGTCTGTTGACAAACACACCTGGTAGCCAGTACCCCCTTAGGGGGTTGTCTGTTGACAAACACACCTGGTGGCCAGTACCCCCCTTGGGGGTTGTCTGTTGACAAACACACCTGGTAGCCAGTACCCCCCTTAGGGGGGTTGTCTGTTGACAAACACACCTGGTGGCCAGTACCCCCTTGGGGGTTGTCTGTTGACAAACACACCTGGTGGCCAGTACCCCCTTAGGGGTTGTCTGTTGACAAACACACCTGGTAGCCAGTACCCCCTTGGGGGTTGTCTGTTGACAAACACACCTGGTGACCAGTACCCCCTTGGGGGTTGTCTGTTGACAAACACACCTGGTGACCAGTACCCGCTTGGGGGTTGTCTGTTGACAAACACACCTGGTGGCCAGTACCCCCTTGGGGGTTGTCTGTTGACAAACACACCTGATGGCCATTACCGCTAGGGTGGGGAGGAGGGGGTCTGTTGACAGCTGAAAGTCAATAATAATAATGATTATAATGTACATTTATCATGCGTTCATCAACGCCCTGAGCGCTCACACGATACATATTAATCTAAATACAATATTCTATACACATGTAGAGCAGTCCTACCAAAGCAATTTACACAAGGTATTATATGGAAACACACACACGCACACAGTGACTATAGCAGAAACTGGGAATTGATATTAGTAGGTGTGGAAATACTGTGAGAAGAGGAAGGTTTACAGTACGGCCTTAAAAGATGACAGGGTTGAGCAGTGTCTAAAGCCCGTTCTTAATTAGGCGAAGGTTTCTTCGCGAACCTAGTTGGAAGTATTCGGCGAAGCTAGTTGGTTCTTAAATGGGCCAGCTTTTCTTCGCGAACCTAGTTGGAAGTATTCGTCGAAGTTATATTCGGGGTCCAAAAAGCTTCGCTCAGCATGTTCTGGGAACATTCGCCCTATTCGACGATCATTGCCTCTGATTGGCTGAGAGCAGAGCTCCCCTGCGGATGAAGAAAAAATAAAAATGGATGACGGTGTCGCTAGGTTCTCCACTTGCTTCGGAGGGAATTTGTTTATTTGTTGACTTGTGGGAGGCGCAGCCTTGTCTCGGAGACCCAGAATGAGATAGTAGTTAGTTGAATTACCCTGTGAGGGATGATTAAAGTATATTGACTTGACGTGACTTGACTTTAGCCTACATTTCCATCATGCTGTCTGCTGCGCGTCTGCCGCAAGTTCGGGCCGAAGCTTGCATCTCATTACAAGCCAGTTGAGAATGAAGTAAATTTTGGACTGTCCGAACCATATTCGGCGAACTAAAAGTTCAATTAAGAAACGAATCATAGTTCGTCGAAGTGTCCGAAGTATGTTCGGGCGAACAAACATTCGCCCAGTTAAGAACGGGCTTAAGGTCTTGTGGGAGTGAATTCCAACTGTGGGGTCTAAAGCAAGAGAAAACACGAAAGCCATGACTCTTGCGTTTGTATTGCTGGATTTTCAGCATGCGAGTGTCAGAAGAAGAGCGTAGTTTACGAGACGGAGTGTAGACATGTAGCAGTTCAGAAAGGTAAGCAGGACTAAGATTAAGAATGTTTTCTTATTTTATAGCTGATCTAATTTTAGTTTGTAATGTGAAGTCATCATAATATTTCTTATGTATAAACTGCACACACACACACACACACACACACACACACACACACACACACACACACACACACACACACACGGTCAAACATACACACACACACGGTCACATACATGCGCGCGCGCGGGCACAGAGAGAGAGAGAGAGAGAGAGAGAGAGAGAGAGAGAGAGAGAGAGAGAGAGAGAGAGAGAGAGAGAGAGAGAGAGAGAGAGAGAGCTGTAAGTGGAAACTTAGAACAAATTAACCTGATCAATCCCACGTGGTCGACGTTACGATGTCGTGGATCAGTTACAACACAGCATCTCCATGCTACCAAAAAAAGGGCCCCGGATTGCCGCCAGGCATAGCTGTAACCAGGCCGGTCGCGCCCTGTTTGTGTGTATGCATTGTGTGGGTGTCACGTAAAGTTAGCAGGAGGATGTCAACGTCGTGTGAATCAATTTACTCCTCTGGACTGATGACATTTGATCTGCCAGCCTGGCTGACATGAACTTTCACCACTGCAGACTGAATGGTGCTGACCGACACCACTGCAGACTGAACTGTGCAGACCGACACCACTGCAGACTGAATGGTGCAGACCGACACCACTGCAGACTGAATGGTGCTGACCGACACCACTGCAGACTGAACTGTGCAGACCGACACCACTGCAGACTGAATGGTGCTGACCGACACCACTGCAGACTGAACTGTGCAGACCGACACCACTGCAGACTGAATGGTGCAGACCGACACCACTGCAGACTGAACAGTGCAGACCGACACCACTGCAGACTGAATGGTGCTGACCGACACCACTGCAGACTGAATGGTGCAGACCGACACCACTGCAGACTGAATGGTGCAGACCGACACCACTGCAGACTGAATGGTGCAGACCGACACCACTGCAGACTGAATGATGCAGACCGTCAGGAGGCGGCAAAGTGCCCAACATGTCCAAAGCGACTCTGTTTTTGTTGCTCAGTCAGGCACCGGCCTCTTGCTCGTGCACAGTGACACACCGGCCTCGGGCTGGGTGATTAACGGCCCTCATACACAGACTGTTTCTCAGTAGGACAACTTTGCCTTCGCGCGCAGACTTTGTGTTGCTCAGTGAGACACACACCCTCGAAATCTTTTGACCTGCAACAAATTGTACACTGTGCTGCCCCGTCACCAGCACACACTCCATCGTGTCTGATAGACATCACCGTGTCTTACATACCTCATCGTGTCTCACAGACCTCACCGTGCCTCACAGACCTCACCGTGCCTCACAGACCACATTGTGGCTCACAGACCTCACCGTGTCTCACAGACCTGATCGTGCCTCACAGACCTGATCGTGTCTCACAGACCTCACCGTGCCTCACAGACCACATTGTGTCTCACAGACCTTACCGTGTCTCACAGACGTCATCGTGCCCCACAGACATCAACGTGCCTCATAGACCTCATCGTTGTGTCTCACAGACCTCATTGTGTCTCACAGACTTCACCGTGCCTCACAGACCTCATCGAGCCTCACCTCATCGTTCTCACACACTTCATTGTGTCTCACATACCTCATCATGTCTCAAAAAGCACGAAACTCCTGTCTGCACTCTCTTTTGTCTTTTAAAAGCCTCTTAATGTCGTGTTTTTAGTGAGATTGGACGGCGTGGACTTTCCCGGGGGATGAAATTGTTCTTTGCGTTGCATTTTTCGCAAGAACCGCCATTTAAAAAACAACAATCCACTAATGTGATTAATGCCAACACGATTTTAGGGTGCTCTCTCTGTCTTTCTCTGTCTGTCTGTCTCTCTGCCTGTCTGTCTCTCTCTCTCTCTCTGTGTATCTGTCTGTCTCTCTCTATCTGTCTCTCTCTGTCTGTCTCTTTGTCTCTGTCTGTCTGTCTCTCTCTCCGTCTGTC
This sequence comes from Alviniconcha strummeri, assembly GCA_963584105.1. Taxonomy (NCBI): domain Eukaryota; kingdom Metazoa; phylum Mollusca; class Gastropoda; family Provannidae; genus Alviniconcha; species Alviniconcha strummeri. The sequence continues at coordinate 874,211 of OY757548.1, forward strand.
TGTCTGTCTGTCTGTCTGTCTGTGCGCTGTTTCTGTTCATCTCTCCCACAGGTGCACTGCCTGTCTACCTCCTCCCTCGTGACAGGGATCATGCGCCATAGAAATGTCTGTTGTTATTATTAGTAGTAGTAGTAGTATCCCTCTTCTGGGGCCTTCTCTCTCATTGTTTATTGTGAGTTTTACTGACCTGTCTGTTTGAACTTTTTCCCTGCTTGTCTGAAGTTGGTAAGTATTTCACTTTTTAAATTATTTTAGCGTAGCAATTACGTCAGTTAGGATAAGGCTTATTCAGTTGTACGATTTCAGAGAAGAAGAGAGAGAAAAAAAAAAAGAGAAAAAAAAAGAGTAGAAAGAAAGAAGGAGAAGAAGAAAAAGAAGCGGAGTGTGTTCTCTTGTCTTGTGTGGTACAGCCGGTGGCCCCAGCTTGAGCCGGACTGGTGAGGCGGATGAATGAGCTTCACCGCGCCTTACTTTTCGTATTTCCTATTTTATTGTCCTGTCTTTTGTCCTGTCACTTGGTTTTCTTACTCGGCCAGAATGCCCCGTTGTTTTCTGTTGCGCTGTGAGAAACGTTAGCAAGTGTGTAAGTGGATGCTAGCGTCACCTCGGCTGCATTCGGCAGAAGGGTGAGCCGTGAGAGGAGACGCTGCCGGCAGGAAGTGCACTGACAGTGTCCCGTCACTTTCCTACCTTTTGTCCACCTCGCTTTTCGCTTTAAGACATCCATCATCTTCCAGCGTTAACTGCACAGTAACCCTGGGCTGTGGACAAATTCAGAGTGGCAAATGTTTTATTCACTTTCGTCTTTGTGCAAGCGCGCTACAACAACAGACCGCGCTTCATTGGGCATGAAGATAAGCTGCGGTCATCGTTTTAACGCCGACACGTTTATTGCTTGCAGCAATCTAGCTGATTGTCTCCGTGCAGTTTCATGTCTTGCTTTGTATGTTGAAATGGTTACTGACACATTTTCTTTCCTGCTTGCTGCCGTTTTATGGAATTTCAGATGTGCCAGGTAAGGAATTATTTACTTGTGTGTGTGTGTGTGTGTGTGTGTGTGTGTGTGTGTGTGCTAGTTTGCACCTCTCTGCCTGTATGTCTGTCTATCTGTCTGTCTCTGTCTCTTCCTGTCTCCCCCTCTCTCTGTCTTTCTCTCACTTCTTTCCCTGTCTCCCCCTCTCTCTGCCTTCTCTTCTCTCCCTGTCTCCCCCTCTCTCTGCCTTCTCTTCTCTCCCTGTGTCCCCCTCTCTCTGCCTTCTCTTCTCTCCCTGTGTCCCCCCTCTCTCTGCCTTCTCTTCTCTCCCTGTCTCCCCCTCTCTCTGCCTTCTCTTCTCTCCCTGTGTCCCCTTCTCTCTGTCTTTCTCTCTATTATTTCTCTCCCTGTCTCCCCCTCTCTGTCTTTCCCTCTCTTACTTCTCTCCCTGTGTCTCCCTCTCTCTTTCTCTTCTCTTCCTGTCTCCCCCTCTCTCTGTCTTTCTCTCAGTCACACGTACACGGACACTCACACAGGCACGCAAACACACATGCACGCACGCACAAACGCACACATGCGCGCGCCCACACATTCATACACACATAGATACACCGACAAGCAACCTCCACCCGGACACCAGCACAACTTTGAAAAGAAATACCTCTAAACACAACGACTTACAAGTAATGAATGCTGGACAGTAATTCTTTGTAATCAAAACGATGTGAACAAGTAGAATCAAAATGATGTGAACAAGTAGAATCAAAATGATGTCAGCAAGTAGAACCAAAATGACGAGCAAGTAGAATCAAAATGACGAGCAAGTAGAATCAAAATGACGAGCAGGTAGAACCAAAATGACGAGCAAGTAGAAACAAAATGATGTCAGCAAGTAAAATCAAAATGACGAGCAAGTAGAATCAAAATGATGCGAGCAAACGGAAGCAAGATGATGAGATCTAGCAGAATCAAAATGATGTGAACAAGTAGAATCAAAATGACGAGCAAGTAGAATCAAAATGACGAGCAAGTAGAATCAAAATGATGCGAGCAAGCGGAATCAAGATGATGAGATCTAGTAGAATAGAAATGATGTATTCAAGTAAAATGAAAAATTAATGATCTAAATCAAGTAAAATAAAAATGACGTAAATCAAGTAGAATCAAGCTGGTGTGATCTGGAAGAATCAAAATCAGAAAGTTCATTGAGGGCCAAGCTTAAGACCAAGGTTTTTTCTTGGGATTCATGATGGGGTGTTGAGGTGGGGTGGGGGTGGGTGATGGGGGCGCAACTTTCCACGAGGTGAAACCAGTGGACAGTGCCAGGAGCAAAGCTGGAATGAAGAGTGAAGGAGACTGTTTGCTGAGAGGTCTGGGAAGAGGGTGTGGCGGTTCCGGACAAACAGTGGCCGTGCTGTCAGGGCGGCAGGCTACTTGCAGGTCGGAAGCTGAGACTGGCCCTGTGGAAATGACGTCACATCCGCAACGCCTTCCGCCCGGCTTTCATCTCCCGTCGGGTCTGTCCCTGTAACGCCGTGCACACGGCGGCCGTTTTCAACAACGGCGGCCTCAGATCTCTCAAATATAACGTTATAAACAACCTGGTGGCCGCGCAGTTTAAACATCCACAGCTGCTGGAACTAATCGGGATATGCGCCATGCAAGTGTTACTTGGCTGACGGAGAGAAATGTAATATACTTTACGCTGACAAACGTGGCCTATTTTCAGAATGCCCCAGCTCCTCGTGGCGTATCGCCTTAGCGTCTCGCGCTCTTCCAACCCCCCCCCCTCCCCCGACTGAGCAGGTCGCGGAAACACATAGTCACGTGATTGAAGGTCACGGTGATGAGGAGTGTCCATGAAAAATAACAATTTTTCCGCAAGTTACATCGTGCATGACGTGCACCACGACTTCTGCCGCTGACACTGTTTGCTGAGCGTGACGTGGTGCACGACTTCTGCCGCTGACACTGTTTGCTGAGCGTGACGTGGTGCACGACTTCTGCCGCTGACACTGTTTGCTGAGCGTGACGTGCACCACGACTTCTGCCGCTGACACTGTTTGCTGAGCAAAGAAAATGAAGACACCGACCTGTGTGACAGGACGGAATTAACTGGAACCGGTGTGTGGGCTCGGTCTGCCCGTCTGTGGAATCAGACAATCGACAAGGAGTGCAGGTCTTCTGAGCAAAAGTTTACATGGAGGGGGGAGGGCGGGAGGGGGCGGGGTCAGTGTGAAGGGGTGGATAGGAGGGTGTAAAATGACCTGCAGAAACAGGGCTCCCCTTTGGTATGATAACGGAGACAGCAGTGAAGACGCCGTCTGACTGGCTTGAGCATGAAGCCTACGCTACACGTCTTGCCAGTCGTTGACGGATAGGTTGACACCACGGACTTGTAACCAGGCCAGGTCGGCAGGCTACGTAGCCTTTAAGGGTGGCCATTTCTCTGCTGCGGCCGGTTTTCCGTCAGGCCCGTTCAGCAGGCCATGTAACATGTACAGTGATGACTTTTTCTTCGCTGCCGGCGGCTTTCCGCCATGGAAGCAATTGCAGACCGGCTGTGAAGGGGCAGCCACTTGGATAGAAAATGGCGACCGTTGAGGGAGGTAACTGCAGTGGGCTGAGGGAGCAGAAGAAAAGGGAGAGAAGGCAAAATAACAGAATAAATTCAGTAAACAACAGGCAGATACACCACGAAACTCGGTAGATGAGCGATTCATGATTGATCTTTTTTTCTCGTCTATCGACCAGTTTTGATTGTGAATGATTAATGGTTTCATTTTGACCAACTAATCGATTGATTAATTAGTACATCGATCTTAAATCTTGAATTTTGATTGATTCACCAAATTTGTGATTACTCTCATTTAGTGAAAAAGATTGCTTCCAAGTTATTTTTGTTGTTGTTGTTGTTGTTTGTTTCTAGTCTTCTTTCTGATACATTGTTGGCGGATAAAAAAGATATTTAAAAAAAAATGTGTGTGTGTGTGTGTGTGGGGGGGGGGGGGGGGGGGTCAGACACCTTGATTCTACCACATGACACGGAGTTTCTGGCGACCTGCTATTTGACGTTAAGAAGCGATATCACCTAACAGAAGCCAACCTCTCGCCACGTAGACTGACACAAGGGTGACAAACTACTTTAGGAGCGGCCTTCCGCGCTTTGTCATACCGGCCTGAAGGTTTTGAGTGAAAAATTCCCATCTCCACCCCCCCCCCACCCCCACCCCGTCCTCCGCCCATACCGCCCCCCCCCCCCCTGTCCTCCACCCATTCCACCCCCCCCCCACCCCGTCCTCCGCCCATCCCCCCCCCCTGTCCTCCACCCATTCCACCCCCACCCCCCCACCCCCCACCCCCGCTTCCCCATTGCTGCTCCCATTGTGCCCTCAGCTACAGCTGGGATATCGGGGTACATAAAACAGACAAGCAACCAAAGCGAAACACCCGAAAGCAAAAATTGTGTTTGTGAGTATTGCCATAACCTTTACTGACACAGTGAATGGACTATAACGTCTTGTTTATTTCCGTCATTTACAGGCACACAGGAGGGTGAGTAGAAAGAGGCAGTTTCTGTTGACTGTGCTTGTTGACTGTGTTCCTTTGTCTGCTGACTGTGTGTGCCTGTGCTTGTTGGCGGTGTTCCTGTGCTTGTTGACTGTGTTCTGTGCTTGTTTACTGTGTGTTCCTGCGTCTGTTGACTGTGTTCCTATGTCTGTTGATTGTGTTCCTGTGCTTGTTGACTGTGTTCCTGTGTCTGTTGACTGTGTTCCTGTGCTTGTTGACTGTTCCTGTGTTCTGTGCTTGTTGACTGTGTTCCTGTGTCTGTTGACTGTGTTCTGTGTTTGTTGACTGTGTTCTTGTGTCTGTTGACTGTTCCTGTGTCTGTTGACTGTGTTCTGTGCTTGTTGACTGTGTGTTCCTCACCGACCGTCTTTGTGTGTGTGTGTGTGTGTGTGTGTGTGTGTGTGTGTGTGTGTGTGTGTGTGTGTGTGTGTGTGTGTGAGAGAGAGAGAGAGAGAGAGAGAGAGAGAGAGAGAGTGTGTGTGTGTGTGTGTGTGTGTGTGTGTGTGTGTGTGTGTGTGTGTGTGTGTGTGTGTGTGTGTGTATTTGTGTGTATGTGATTGTGTGTGTGTGTGTGTGTGTGTGTGTGTGTGTGTGTGTGTGTGTGTATGTGTGTGTGTGTTTGTGTGTGTGTGTGTGTGTGTAAGGGGGGTTGAATGGGGGGGGGGGTTGGGGGGGTGAGAGAAAGAGAGAGAGAGAGATGGAGAGATAGAGACAGAGACAGACAGACAGTGTGTGTGTGTGTGTGTGTGTGTGTGTGTGTGTGTGTGTGTGTGTGTGTGTGTGTGTGTGTGTGTGTGTGTGTGTGTGTGTGTGTGTGAATATTTGTTAACCTTCATTCTTAACATCATTTGTGTTTGTTTTCTCCCACTGCAGAACTGCCCTGGAGGTGTAAGTATAACAGGATTCCGTTTTTTGCTCCCTCAGTTGAGCTCTGCTAACTACAGGAGGCCGCGCCGGTGGCTCGCCTTTGCCCTGATTGTGTACTGAAGTTTGTCAGTAATATAGATTGTTTACTGAAGATTGTGAATAATGTAGATTGTGTACAGAAGTTTGTTAGTAATGTAGATTGTGTACTGAAGTTTGCCAATAATGTATCAACTTCTTCAAATCTTCCTGCTGTCACCTTCACTCTCCTGATATCGATCGTTCTTTTTACACGATTGTCCGTTAAATCCAGTTGCTGTGTCTTGATGGCGTCCCGCTGTAGCCAGGTGCTGTGGTCAGTGGAGGGTGTTACATACTTACACACTCATCGGCACTGTCACTTTTCACCACGCCCCTTTCTTTCAGCACGTGTTTGGCCGATCAGCCAGCCACCGGCTCTTGACACGTGTCAACAGTCTTGTCATTCATTGTCTTATCTGGCTCTTTGTCTGTCTTGACATGTGTCAACAGTCTTGTCGTTCATTGTCTTATCTGGCTCTTTGTCTGTCTTGACACGTGTCAACAGTCTTGTCGTTCATTGTCTTATCTGGTTCTATGACTTGACACGTGTCAACAATCTTGTTGTTCATTATCTTATCTGGTTCTATGACTTGACACGTGTCAACAATCTTGTTGTTCATTATCTTATCTGGCTCTGTCTTTTCAGTAATACTTTGCCGTAGTCAGCGCGTGTTAGCGGCGTCATGGCTGCTTTACCTTACTGCAGCGTCACCCACCACGAGCACTAATCAAAAGCGGCCCTGGCCGATTATTGACGTCATTCAAGTACAGACAGACTTCCTGCCTACTCTTCTATTATGTCTTTTGTTTAAGAACCAAAACTTCATTTCATTTGAAACACAGGAAATCTGTGACAGTCACTAATAACTAAAGTCACAGGAAGCGATTAACGCGTAGTCATGCTTTTTGTTTCATTAGCTGATTGACGTGTCAATTTACTCAACCAGTCAGAAATAAATGTGTCACTTCCGTCGATTGAATCATCGTGTAATGAATGTCTCGGTGGTACAGACTAAGAGTGGAGCCTCGCGGCATTTCAGAGAAAGAGTGTTCGGTGTAACAACGACAACAATAATAACAATAAAAATGACGATGACGGGTGTCAGATGTAATTGCAATAATTCTAATAAATGGGACTATTACGAGGGTCCCATGGAAGAAGAAGAAGAAGAAGAAGAAACAGTGTGATAACTTCCAGTGGCCGATGACTCCGATACAGTGCGATGTCTGTCTGTGACCTGACTTGTTGAACAAGCACAACAGATCCAACCTAGAAGGAATGTGGGAATAGAACTCGCCTTTTCAAAAGCATTTTTTGTCCAACGTGTTTGAAAAATCAGACTGAAACCATGACATTAAGAACTTTATCTTAGTAATAATAATGGACAGCTCTTACAGAGTGCAGATCTTTTTCGCGAAACACAGGACTCAATGCGCCAGCATGCACCATTCAGTCACGCACAACTGCAGATGTTGACGAAGACATGATTCATTGTGAGGGTAATATCTCGGATACCCAGGTTTGTGAAAAGGCCTGTCTATGGTGGAAACTCTGGAACTGGGTTTTGACCTTTGAGTGGGGATACTTCGCAGACTGGCAGGCAAGGAATTCCAGGCGGATGGAGCAGCAAAGCTGAACGAGCGCTCACCAGAATGTCTGCAGATTTGTTTTTGATCCAGATAACAGATCATTATTTAGAACTACGGAATGTCCTGACACGTAGTGAGCGCTGAAACCGCCCAAGGCCAAACAACAAGGAGACTGCTAAACGGGTTAAGCACATGCGAGCTATAGCGGATCCGACAGATCACCAACTCACCAGATTTCCCATTTATCAAATCGAAATCAAATGAAGGTGACGCTGGTAACAAACTATTGCATTTAAAGCTTGTATTTTGATCTATTATATTCGTTGGACAAAGCAAGTTTTGAAAAGGTTTAGATGTTCCAGAGAAAATGGAAAGAAAAAGAAAGGTTTCACGAACTCAGTGAATTGTTCATTTTAAAATCTGAACCACTTCCTTGAGTACAATAGCTGTCTGTTCCGTTAGCGCCGACGCATGAAACTGAATTGCCAGAGGAGCTGTGAGCTAAAACGAAGTTACTTGTCGCCGGTCCTGGAGGCTAACAAAAAAGCTTTTATCCTTAGCTCACGTGCAACGGCTAAAGAAAGTTGTGATCGTTTTCAGCTATTCTTTCTTTGAAGCTTACAGTCTTCCTTCTTTTCAGCGCACTTATAGGGCATCTTTCATTTCTGTGCGTTTGTTTTGACAGTGTGGCTGGTGTTTCGCGGAGATCGACGTGATGGCAAACCTTTGTAGAACCCGACCCTGTAGCCTAGACTTAGAAACGCTCGTAGATACCTTGCTTCTGTTCTCTCTCTGTTTTCGTCCCCCCCCCCCCCCCCGCCCACCATCTCGCCCCCCCCCCTCCTCTCTCAACAAAAAGCCACCTGCTCACAGACCTGTCCATGAGACTATCATTGCGTGATCAGAATATTGAAAATATAACTGAACATCGCCTACTAGGTCTCATTGTTGACAACAAATTTGGATGGCAATAGCCCAGATCGAACACGTAGGCAAAATCATGTCCAAAAAAAGTTCTTTCTCAACTGCAACATATCGTCAACATCAATGCTGGATATTTTAAAAATTTCTGTTACAACGCTCACTTAACACCTCTCCTTGACTATGCATCAGTACCGTGCGATGGCTGTAGCGATGTACGCTAAAAAGAAGAAGAAAAGAAAAAAAGAACTCTCTGCATCGAAGAGCAGGTAATCAATCCTTCCTGATTCTTCCCTATTTACAGAGCAAAAATGAATGCGCCTGGACTTTTAAATCTGCCGCGACGACCCTCTCACAATAAAGGAGCATTTATGCATAAAGTTCTTAACACCAATTCCCCAGACTACCTGCCACAACTCTATTAGTCACCAGTCCCACCACACTAGCTCCAGGAATAACCCCTACGTGCCAAGGCCAAGGCTTGACTTGTTTAAGACTGGCATTATCCTTCGCTGGGGCGTCCCTCTGGAACTCCCTGCCTCAAAATGTATAATCCTGTATTTCTTTCTCTTCCTTCTTTCAAAGTGCACAAACTAAAAAGTACAGAAACATAGTAGTCGTTGTAGCAGCAGTAGTAGTAGTAGCAGTTGTCGTCGTCGTCGCTGTAGTAGTAGTAGTAGTAGTAGTAGTAGTAGTAGTAGTAGTAGTAGTAGTAGTAGTAGTAGTAGTAGTAGTAGTAGTTGTTGTTGTTGTTGTTGTTGTATCAATAGTATAAGTCAAACCATATGGGTAGAAATTATTGGCACGTTCTTTCGGTGTGAATGTTTTTCTGAACTTGAGGCCGGTGGATAAAATAAGATGAACGGTTAGCATTGATGATTGCGCTGCTGCATGTACATCGGCCAGCCCGCTGTTTTATTCAGTGTGTTACTGTGTTTGTAATCTGATTCATGACACTATGTTCTTCTTTCTTCTGCTCCCTGATGATCAGTTTCGAAAACGATTTTCAAAAGTGGTGAGTACTGTTACCTGTCGCTCGTGAATAAACACAATTATTCTCAACACACACACACACACACACACACACACACACACACACACACACACACACACACACACACACACACACACACACACACACACACACACAGAGGCACGCACGCACGCACGCACACACGCTGCCACAAGCTACAACTTCAGAAGAAGACGCAGAGCGAACCAACCAACCTTGAAACTGTGTAATGGCGCACATACAGTGACGACTAGAGACATCAGCTGAACTGAATGAAGCCCATTGCAGTCATCTCAACACTGCATTCAGCCTCAGCTGAACTGAATGAAGCCCATTGCAGTCATCTCAACACTGCATTCAGCCTCAGCTGAACTGAATGAAGCCCATTGCAGTCATCTCAACACTGCATTCAGCCTCAGCTGAACTGAATGAAGCCCATTGCAGTCATCTCAACACTGCATTCAGCCTCAGCTGAACTGAATGAAGCCCATTGCAGTCATCTCAACACTGCATTCAGCCTCAGCTGAACTGAATGAAGCCCATTGCAGTCATCTCAACACTGCATTCAGCCTCAGCTCACCGTGCAGTCCACCACAGGGTGGTCAGATCATTCACTGCACTCACAGACCCAGACGTTAAGTGTTCCTGCACTCACAGACCCAGACGTTAAGTGTTCCTGCACTCACAGACTGACCCAGACGTTACGTATTCCTGCACTCACAGACCCACACGTTAAGTGTTCCTGCACTCACAGACCCAGACGTTAAGTATTCCTGCACTCACAGACTGACCCAGACGTTAAGAGTTCCTGCACTCACAGACCCATACGTTAAGTGTTCCTGCACTCACAGACCCAGACGGAGGCGGACAAGACGTTGGCGGAGGAGCGACAGCAACTTCCTGTTGAGTTGCCGCCCCTGTCAGCGCTGATGCAGAACCGACGACGCGCGGTGATGAGCGACGACAACGACGACGACATGACGGGCTTTCGGCTGGCGGCCCCGGTCCGAGCGGCGCTTCTGCAGTTGTTGCGACGAGAAAGGGACTCGCTGAACTCCGGCCCCCGATAATGGTGACCCCTCGTCTCCTGGTGTGTGTGTGTGTGTGTGTGTGTGTGTGTGTGTGTGTGTGTGTGTGTGTGTGTGTGTGTGTGTGTGTGTGTGTGTTTGTGTGTGTGTGTGTGTGTGTGTGTGTGTGTGTGAGAGAGAGAGAGAGAGAGAGAGAGAGAGAGAGAGAGAGGGGCAGAGAGAGTGAGAGATAGAGGGAGAGAGAGACGGAGAGCGTAGGGGTGGGGTGAGGGGAATGGTCATGTCGTGGAAGTGTACATTATAAATGCGGATAGAATATGGGTCATTCTCCTGAAAACCGGTCAAAATTGTGACATAGAGGGTAAAAATTCAGAGTGTGAATTTTTTTAATGCTATTATTTGAAAATGAAAGCTTGACATCTCTTGTGTACACAAATATAAGACATAAATTGACAGGGTGACAGGAACGTGGTTAATTGTGCGTTATGTTACGTCATAGGTCAGTGTTTCGCGTGTTACAGAAGACACCAGAAATGCATGAATAGAGTCGGCTCAGTGGCCAGTTTGACTCTTGCCTTTTTTATTATACAATATTTCCTAATTAATAGAGGAATATCTGTCACTTCTGACATTGAAAAAAAAAAATGTCCTGCCTCTTTAACGATTTTGGTTTTAAAATGTCTTCTTCGAAGTACAGACATGCACGAAATAGATCACACATTTCTTTTCCTAAGTTTTTTCCCCCTCTTTTCTTTCCCCCCAAAGTATTTTGGAGGAGAGGGGTGGGGGGGGGGGGGGGTACATTGTACTAACTTGGTCTGAACTGTGTATATAAATATACATGTCAGAGGGATATTTGTTTCTTGCTTTCTAAAGTTAATAACCAGTTGCACTTAATTAGTAATCTGTCTCACATGTTATGTGGACATCATCACAAGTACAAAAGGATATAAGAATAACACACTTGAACTATTGACCAAAAAACTTAATAAACAAGAATATTCATTACAAAAGCAATGTTCTTTTCACATTTTCTTGATTAAAACCGGTATTGATATAGATATCAGGATAGCCAAGAGTGGCAGCAATCTAGTCCACAGTCCCCCAAGCCATATTCTCTGTCTCACGCCCTGTGTAAAAGCAAGAAAATCTTTTCACGGTGTCTTACCCTGTCTTGTGATGATGTACCAACAAACTAATTTGGATTGCAAAATTTTCAGTATTTCTGAAGATCTAGTAGAAACGATTGTGGCTTTGACCTTGAACATCGCAAAATGATATTTCTGAATGATACTCTGGCTGATGATGATGCATCACCATACTAAGTTTGACCGATCAGAGATATTGTCTGGGCAAACATTCACTGAAGTTCAGAACCTTCACTGTGACCTTGACCTTGAATACAGCAAAGTAACCTTTTCACAAGACACTCCAGCTTGTGAACATGCATTGTCAAACTAAGTTGGTCGCCCCCAAAAATCAGCAGTTCAAAACATATAATAGAAATAGTCATATTTGATTGTATGAACCGAAATTCAGTTACTGTGACCTTGACCTTGAAGATAGAAACCCATTTTTCGCATATGACGCTCTGGCTTATAATGATGTCTCACCATACTGGGTTTGGTTACAAATGGTTCAGTGATGCATAAGATATCCAAACTAACATTAACTTAAACTTTTAACCTTGGCTGTGACAATGACCTTGAACACAGCAATCCAACATTTTCACTGGACACTTCTTTGCTTATGATGATCTACACTCAAATTGAGTTTGGTTGCAAAAGACTCACTGGTTTAGAACTAATAAAAGATATAGTAGAAACTGTCATATTCTGATTATATAAACCCACACTGTGACCTTGACCTTGAAGATACAATCCCATTTTTTCTCATGGCATTCCGGCTCATGGTGGTGCATCATAATACCAAGTTTGGTTACAAAAGATTGCAAACAAACACTTATCCGAGTGGGAACAAATATGTGTCACGAGCGTTACATCCCTCACCCATGAAGACACAACAGTGCTTTCCCCTTTCTAGTAAAATAATACACCACACACAGCGCAAAAAGACGTCAAACGTTGCTGCCGCAAGTCAGCTGATATGGACTGGTACGTTAGGGTAGGTCGAAAGTCAATGGTACAAGCAGAAATAATTATTTTATGTGTTCGCACGTTACACCATTGTAAGACACCACGTCAATCACCCCTGAAGAAATGACTGTAGTTTATTTCGTATCTACTCTTTTGTCATCAAACAAGCATTAAAAATAAGGTGAAATGTGGTTATCTACTAAGCTGATGGGGAAAAAAAGGACCGTTTTTTAATTTCCGTTGCGAACAAGTCACGATATTGTGATACACACTCAGAAGACACCATCGGTAACGTGCGAGACACTGATTATCTTTCCTTTGTTTGGAGCTGTTAATAGCAAGCAATTCACAATAAATACCATTTGTATGTAAGAACTGACCTCCTTCTTTCTCATAAAACCTGTTTTTATTCAATCGTGAACGATTCCAAGGAAATATCTGCGATCAGCTAACCTTCCCAAAGCCATGTCACAAATGCCGTCCATGAAAATGTCGCGATTTTTACCAAAAAAGGCTCACACCGCAAGAAATAATGATGCATTTACCCATTGCGGCATTTTCCTTATTTCTCCAAACACATTACATCAGAAATATAGCGGTAGTTTAAAATAATTCATGTTTATTTTAATTTTTATTTCATCGGGAAAAGGCACCCTCTTTGGTCCACTTTCAGGAGAATGACCCATATTATATTTATCGCCGCCCCTGTATACGTGTTATAATGATGTGCACACAGTACAAGTGTTACATGTGCACAAAGTACAAGTGTTACATGTGCCTCAGTACAGGTTTTACATGTGCACACAGTAAGATTGCCAGTCTGTTGGTAAATGATCTGCACGACAAAAAGCACTGGACAAAAACATCATGTCCTGCATGCATCACATCCAGCACGTCACATCACATCCAGCACGTCACATCACATCCAGCACGTCACATCCAGCACGTCACATCACATCCAGCACGTCACATCACATCCAGCACGTCACATCCAGCACGTCACATCACATCCAGCACGTCACATCACATCCAGCACGTCACATCACATCCAGCACGTCACATCACATCCAGCACGTCACATCACATCCAGCACGTCACATCACATCCAGCACGTCACATCCAGCACGTCACATCACATCCAGCACGTCACATCACATCCAGCACGTCACATCCAGCACGTCACATCACATCCATCACATCACATCCAGCACGTCGCATCACATCCAGCACGTCACATCACATCCAGCACGTCACATCACATCCAGCACGTCACATCACATCCAGCACATCACATCACATCCAGCACGTCGCATCACATCCAGCACGTCACATCACATCCAGCACATTACATCACATCCAGCACGTCGCATCACATCCAGCACGTCACAGCACATCACATCACATCCAGCACGTCACATCACATCCAGCACATCACATCACATCCAGCACGTCACATCAAATCCAGCACGTCACATCACATCCAGCACGTCACACCCAGCACGTCACATCACACCCAGCACATCACATCACATCCAGCACGTCACATCCAGTACGTCACGTCACATCCAGCACATCACATCACATCCAGCACGTCACATCACATCCATAACATCACATCCAGCACATCACATCACATCCAGCACGTCGCATCCAGCACATCACATTACATTACATCCAGAACATCACATCACACCCAGCACATCACATCCAGCACATCCCATCCAGCGCGTCACATCCAGCACATCCCATCCAGCACGTCACATCCAGCACATCACATCACATGCAGCACATCACATCACATCCAGCACGTCACACCCAGCACGTCTCATCCAGCACATCACATCCCACACATCACATCACATCCCGTCACATCCAGCACATCACATACCACGTGTGACATCCACTACATCATATCCGACATTTCTCACACCCAACGACTCAACACACGAAGGGAGTTAATTAGCGCTCGAAATAAATAACACGCATGAACTTGTTTTTACACGCATGCCAGGTGAGAGTCACCGTAGGCGACTCAGGTCTGTGTTGTACTTGTGTTACGTCTTTCCAGCGCTAATTGTGTGTTGATTCTGTGCGAGCGCTCTGGGCCTCGTTCCGTTTCAGATTTGGAGAGAAAATGAGCATCGTTCTAGTGGTTTCAGTATTTTATTTTCCTGGTTGTTGCAGATTCTCCAGGCTGAGAGCCAATGGACAATGATTACGCCTCCACCCCCATCCACCCCACTCGTGCCCATACCCACCCCACTCGTGCCCATACCCACACAGACGCCCTATTCATCAGCTCCGCTGACAACACCTGCACATGCGGCCACAGAAACCTCATCACGGCGGTAACCTAGGAAACGGAAGAACACACGGCAGCAACGAGCAAACAATTAGCAAGACAGACATTTTCGGTTGTTGTTGTTTATTCTGCGATATACAGGGACAGGGTCAGCCAGGCCTGTGATCAGTGTCAGACTTCAAACAGAAGTAAGACGTTTTGCACCTACGGTGCTCTGATGGGATGCTGACGTTCCTTCTGCCCCCACGCGCTCCACCCCTCCTCCGTTCCTTGCTTAATCAGCATAGCCTTATAAGACGTGCAACGGCGTAGTCCGGCATCACCACAGCTGTTTATCGACGCCGGACTCAGGCGTACGGGAGACGGGCCGGCCCTGGGAGGGTCAGGCTGCAGTGGCCTTCAGAGCCTGTGGCACTCGCCATCTCACGGCGTGTGTTGCACTTCCCCTTTTGATTTCTAACTGCCGAGGGATATGTGGCGTGCGTAACCAGAAGGACGCTTTTCCGGTACTCTTTCGCCTTCACGATCCGAGGGGCTAGGCACTCAGTCCGGGGTCCCGCCAAACTAGCACACAAAGAACAGAGCTGACCCTGGGTAGAAGCACAGCGCCACCCTGCTGTTCAAAACGTTAGCCGAAGAGAGAGAGAGGGTGCAGGCCTTCCGGACAGCAGCTGTACCGATGATGCTAAACGCGCTAGCACGTGACGTGGGACTGTTTGCTTTGCTTTGCTTTGTTTGAGCTGATCATAGCAGTTATACACATTGCTGGTCAACGACTGAAGAAAGGCAAAACGCCTGTCTGCAGCTGGGGGAAAGGCAACAAAGAAATAAAATTACTAACAAAATTACGTTAGCCATTAAAGGGAGGGGGGAGGGGGGGGGGAAGGGAGGGGGGAGAGAAAAAGGAGGGAAAGAGAGAGAGAGAGAAAAAAAAAAGAGTGAGAAACTTTAGATAGGAGACAGAATGGCGGAATTTGAACAAAGTCAAAGTCCTCTCTCTCC
>OY757548.1:889849-909849 GCA_963584105.1 Alviniconcha strummeri
AATTTTAAAAAGTTGGTTGAATTTCTTTCCCTGGATATTTTTACGTGACTAAGGAGTCGGCTTTTTATGCAGTGCTCAGCCTCAAACCTGAGTTTTCTTCCTGGTTGCAGTTCCAGTCTCCTTGGTTTACTGTTCCCTCTATTCCCTGGTTATTGTTCCATATATTCCCTGGTTACCGTTCCATCTTTTCCCTGGTTACCGTTCTGTTTTTCCCCTGGTTACCGTTGCATCTTTTCCCTAGTTACTGTTCTTTTCTCCGGTTACTGTTCCATCTTTGCCCTGGTTGCTGTTCCATTTTTCCCTGGTTACTGTATCTTCTCTCTTGTTACTGTTGCATCTTTGGCCTGGTTACTATTCCAGCCTTTCCATTGTCCTTGTGTTCCGCACGACTGGTTGAGGCCCACACGCAGCGTCCAGACGCAACAGCTGCAGATGGCAACAGTGTCCAGGCCTGGGACTTCCTGTTTACAACTAACTACACAAGACTGTTGGCGCCACTGCTCACTGGCAGCTGGCTTTACACAGGGAGGCTAGTCCCAGTGTCCTGTGGGCATCATTTCTAGTCTCCACCAGGAAAGTGTGTACTCTGAACCATCGCCAGTCAGTCACCAGGACAGGAAAGTGTATACTCTGAGAACCATCACCAGTCTGTCACCACCACGTCAGGAAAGTGTATACTCTGAGAACCATCACCAGTCTGTCACCACCACGTCAGGAAAGTTTACTTTGAGAACCATCACCAGTCACCACGTCAGGAAAGTGTGTACTCTGAGAACCATCACCAGTCACCACCAGGAAGGTGTGTACTCTGAGAACCATCACCAGTCACCACCAGGAAGTGTGTACTCTGAGAACCATCACCAGTCACCACCAGGAAAGTACCACCGAGAGTGATATAAACAAAGGGAAATAAAGCCTGACAGTCTGTTGTAAACTGTGACGTGAATCTGTTGAGAGCAGTGTTAAAAATGTGACCCAACGGCAAGTACAGGTTACGCAATGAAAGAAAGATAAAATGAGCTGATCATTTGAAGAATAGTTATCGGAACTGAAACTGGCTCCCCATCTCTCTTTCCGGTCTCTGTTCCTCCCCCACCTGTCTTTCCGGTCTCTGTTCGTCCCCACCTGTCTTTCCGGTCTCTGTTCGTCCCCACCTGTCTTTCCGGTCTCTGTTCCTCACCCACCGCTTTCCGGTCTCTGTTCCTCCCCCACCTCTTTCCGGTCTCTGTTCCTCACCCGTCTCTCTCTTTCCGATCTCTGCCCCCCCCCCCCCCCCATCTGTCTTTCCGGTCTCTGTTCCTCACCCGTATCTGTCTTTTCGGTCTCTGCCCACCCCCCCCCCCATCTGTCTTTCCGGTCTCTGTTCCTCACCCGTTTCTGTCTTTCCGGTCTCTGTTCCTCCCTCAGCTTTCATTCCGGTCACTGCCCCCCCCCTCCCCCCCCCCCCCCCCCCCCCGATATGTCATATGCTCCGGGCTCTGTTCCACCCCACCTTCCGGTCCGTCCCCTCGTCTGTCCGGTCTCTACGTCTCCCCTGACAACGCCGACTTTTTTTTGCCTCCTCACCGTCTTGCCAGCGTCAACACCTAGCGCAGCTTGGGACAGAGGTCAGCATGGGACTGCGTGCAATTACCTAGCGGAGTCAATGCAACACAAACCGACACCGAGTTATTGTAACGTCTCTTTGTGTCATGTCATAACAAATCAAGCGTATACAATTAAAAGCGAAATTTCTTCTTATTCGAGTTTGTTTCGATGTGTTTGTCGTTGTTGTTGCTTTCGTATTTTTCTTAGCTAGAGCGGCTGTAGTGCTTGACTGAAACCTGTATTGGAGTATTGACAACTCTCCCGATTACAGATCCCACAAACTACACCCAGTCCTCAGCTCGGTACCTAACACAACTTTTATTTAAAGCCACAATCAAAGGACTATAGGCCTGACGGATTTGTAAAACTATTTTTTAAGAGGTTACCCACCTATAGGCGATGTAAGCCAGGGACCTGTGTATACATAGGGTCATGATGTCAGCTAGGCACAAGCTGCCCTGTCTGCGCATGTGTGTGTGTGTGTGTGTGTGTGTGTGTGTGTGTGTGTGTGTGTGTGTGTGAGTGTGTGTGTGTGTGTGTGTGTGTGTGTGTGTGTGTGTGTGTGTGTGTGTGAGTGTGTGTGTGTGTGTGTGTGTGTGTGTGCATAAATGTTTTGTGTATGCATATGTGCGTGAGAGAGAGAGAGAGAGAGAGAGAGAGAGAGAGAGAGAGAGAGAGAGAGACAGACAGAGACAGAGAGAGAGAGAGAGAGAGAGAGAGAGAGAGAGAGAGAGAGAGACAGAGAGCCAGCCCACACATCAATCAAAACTCAGGGGTTCAACTCAGTTCATGCTTTCATGTTTTTATCAAAGACCAGTCACCTGTCGGCTTGAATCCAGATCAAAAACAGTCATTTCATTCCGAACTACATCACACAGCTCCACTCACAGCCCACCAACCACACTTTTTTGTTTGGTTTTTGTTTTGATAATATATATACATAATGTAAATTAAAAGATACCGTCAGATGGGACTAGAAGCCACTACGCGAAATGGCCTCTTTTCTATCACACCACAAAAAAATATTAAACAAATTTGACTACAAGCAGTCTGAAACAAGACCCAAAATAATATACAAAGGGTTAAAAAAGAAAAAGATGCAGATAAAAACAACAAGCGGACAACACAAAACATCACACATTTTTGATAAAGTCTCACAGGCACACGGTGAAAAAAGAAAAGAAAAATGGAAACGGTCTACTTCTGCCTGGTTATTGGTGCTGGAATGTTGGGAAGTCAACGAACACTCCCGCACCAGTAGCCGAAACAGGATACGCAGAAAATGAGAGAGGTGATGCGGTGGGTGAACCTCCTGCACAGCACCGCTGTGGGGACTGATTTGGACCCCCATTTTGCAAACACTCTCAAAGTGTTATGTCAAAACAAGGCCTCTTTAAAACCATGACCCGTCTTTTCTCCTTCTCATTTCACCTTTCTTTAAGAAACCAAACCAAAGAACACCGTTCTGAGCGGCCTTAGTACCTTATATCCAGTGCCGAACCCCAGCATTTTTGCTTGTGTAAAGCTCAGTGCAACTGAACCACACGTGTGGAAAAATAATTAACGATACTCTGTAGTGATGTGTATTACATACACATTCAGCATACATAAACCTTCATACACATTCAGCATACATAAACCTACATACACATTCAGCATACATAAACCTTCATACACATTCATGCATACATAAACCTTTAGTTGAGCGCATGGAGTTTAAACCAACACAAACAGCACACCTGGTGGGCAAAGAGAGAGACCAAACAGAACAATTCAAGACCAAGGACACACACACACACAAAGGGACGACAGGTCCGCGCTGAGGTAAAGTGATAATTGTAAGAACTGTGTCCATTTTGACCACTCCCACAACAACTCAGTCAGCTTACATTCAAGCATAAAACTGATATGACCCACAACCTACGCATCCTACCCTTTGTGTAAAACAGGAATGTTCAACCTCACTAGTGTATCTTATTTACATATATAACCAGTGTCAATCATTTCTAACAAGAGTAATGAGAATTTCAGTACAGCCAACATGACATGAAAGCCCTCAATCCATACATAATTACATCAGCCCAGCAAGGCCAACAACACCGACCCCTACATCAGCCCAGCAAGGCCAACAACACCGACCCCTACATCAGCCCAGCAAGGCCAACAACACCGACCCCTACATCAGCCCAGCAAGGCCAACAACACCGACCCCTACATCAGCCCAGCAAGGCCAACAACACCGACCCCTACACAGCAATCACAAACCAAAACTACATGACAAATACAACATACCAGCACTCCCACCAATACACAAGTTTCACCAGAAGTGTTCCAAAACACAATGACTGTCAAATGCCCCAAGAGATGGCTTGGCATGAAGTGTAAATCAATGGAAAGGCAAGTGGTGTGTGTGAAATGACTGGTTTGGAACCTGCCCACTGCCTCACCTGGTCCAAACATCTTGACGAAACAAAGCTTTTTAATCAAAAAGAAAATTAAGAAACAAACTTATTAATCTAAAAGAAAATTAAGAAACAAACTTTTTAAGTTTCCTAAACTAAAAGAAAATTAAGAAACAAATTTCTAGTTTCAGTTCTTACTTCCCAAGGCCACCAGGACCTAGACAATTAGGTCAAGGTCAGTGAAGGGACTACAGTCTGCCCCCGTTAAATCGACGCCAACAAAGCAGTCAGCATGTCGTCCCTTTAATGTCGGAAACGAGAAAACTCACTTACACTCAGATGATCTACATGCGTTTCGAGACGATGCAACTGTCTCTGTTCCTGTCACCCTGCTGTGAGCTAGAAGTAGGGGTTAGAAGCGGGCCAAACCCAGGCTGACAAGAGTGAAGAGGCTGACTCGGCCCCCAGTGTGTCCCACGCTGTCATCACTGACAATGAAATGTCTCCTCTCCACCATGGCTAAAAAACGGGAGGAACAGCGCTCCACCATCCGCAGTTTCTGACACACAAAGTACTCTGATCACTACACACACACTTTTGTTGTCACGCAAACCAATCAATGCTAAACAGGATGCGGTGGACAGGTAGTCTCGAGAGCCAGCTGTATGTTTAGAATCAATAATTAGTAACCCCCAACAGACACCACTCTGTTTAGAATCAATAATTAGTAACCCCCAACAGACACCACTCTGTTTAGAATCAATACTCTGTTTAGAATCAATAATTAGTAACCCCCAACAGACACCACTCAAAAAATATATTTGTCAAAGTTAGTTAGCAAATGGATTTTACTGTCCTGTCAACCACACAGGACAGTCAAACTCAGGTCATAAGCAAAATGCACATTTCTAAACTCTTCTATTATAAGCCCTTTGTCAATTCAGCCCACAAAACCAATTACTCTGCAAATATACACAAAACATACATACACAAACATCAGACACAAATGTTCAAAGCATTAGTCCCTTAGATATTACCCCTGCTAAAGGACTACGTAAGACTAGGACATGCTGGTATCACTGACCATTCTAATTATAAATACTAGATTAAAGAAAAATATTTAAAAAAATGCATGGACAGTACAATACAAATTAAAAAAACGTTAATGCATAGTGGCAAATACCAGTGCCATATGGCAGCAAGCTGCACACACCACCTACTATCGTCTCCCACCTGCTCAACAAGAGCCATACAAAAAAGCCTAACCCTTAACCAAAAATATTGGAGAGTTTTCTGAAGGAAAAACAGTCTGAGAATGGACCATTAGCAGAAAACTTACAAGACATGCAGAGCAAGAGGACTCCGCAGAAAAAACAAAACAAGAGAGGAGGTAGGAGAGGGGAATCAAATGGCAGCTCTGAGATTGCAGAGAGGGGGGTGACATCAGACATCCCCAGCTTCCCTTCAGAAGATACTTGTCAAAACCGGAAGAAGAAAACAAAGATCTGGGATAATGAGGAGAAATAAATATTCCACTTCTAGGTCTAGATTTTTATTTATTTTTTATTTTTTAATGAATAGTAGAAGCAGAAAAACAGGAAGAACCTCTCAGTTCACAAAGGTTACAACTATGGTGACACTAGTGACATGGCTGTAATAGCCTGAGCATTATGCTGCACCTTGAGATTCAGGATGACTTCATATGTCACACAAAGAGCAGGAAAACCAAAACATGAGATCAACTGCAATGCCCAAACAAAAACAGCATCAACTGCAATGCCCAAACACAAACAGCATCAACTGCAATGCCCAAACACAAACAGCATCAACTGCAATGCCTGAACACAAGCAGCATCAACTGCAATGCCTGAACACAAGCAGCATCAACTGCAATGCCCAAACACAAACAGCATCAACTGCAATGCCTGAACACAAGCAGCATCAACTGCAATGCCTGAACACAAGCAGCACCAACTGCAATGCCTGAACACAAGCAGCCTCCTCTACACCGCCATGACAGCAGAGATGGGACACCCAGCGGTTCTGTGTCCTCCACATGCACCGCCATGACAGCAGAGAGGAGACACACAGCGGACCTCTGTCAACCACCTGTGCGAACAGCTTACGCAGGTAACAGCTGACTTTGTCGTTATCAAATTTAGGATGTGTATTCATACAATAAGGACATTTGACACAGGCATGATCACTGATGGCATGATCCAGTGATGCTGTCAGTGACAGACCGGTTTGTGCCCTGTGCAGTGTGACTACAGTGGTGCAAAACTGTGGGATTACAGGGGTTTGACATAACACATCATCAAGACAATGCAATCAACTTGTTTTTAGCAAACACTTTTAACCAAGGTTTTTATTCCTTCTTTCTCTAATTTTTAATCACATTCCTTCCTTCCTTCTTTCTCTGTGTTAGCTGTTTGTAAAGCACATAGTCCTTAACTGCATAAATGAAGACACAAAGAATGAATCAACTGAATGATAGCATATACAAATAACCTCAAATAACAAAACAAACCAGAAGAAATCATAATTCCAGTGTCCAAGCACATTCAATAATTTCACCTAGACATTGCTTTCATGACAAACAAGCAAACAAAAACACATACATAAAAAGAAAAAAGAAACAGCAACAACAAAAAAGCAAGTAAATAAAACACATGTGAAACAGCAAAATCTCTACAGGAATTCCACAGTCATCCCAAGGAAAAAGGTTGAGAATATGAAACAAAATACCTCAAGGATTGTTTTGTATAATGCTCCTTTGATTTTATACTCACTTTTTAAAGTGTTTTGTGGGTGAAGATCATGGGGACTGGACAGAGAAAACAGGCTGTGGCCTCTTCGAAGCTGATCATGCTAAGCAATGTCTGCGTTCATGTGAGTTGAGCAGCAAGGTCAAACAGATGCTAAGGAGCTGTAAGGCCATCTGACACTTGCCAGTATTTACACAGCAAGTCCCAATGACTGACACTTGGCATTGTGCACTCAGTGAGTCCCAATGACTGACACTAGCCAGTGTGTACACAGCCCCAGTCCCAATGACTGACACTAGCCAGTGTGTACACAGCCCCAGTCCCAACGCCAGTATTTACACAGCCAGTCCCAATGGCTGACACTTGCTGGTGTTTACACAGCCAGTCCCAATAACTGACATTTGCCAGTGTTTACACAGCCAGTCCCAATGGCTGACACTTGCCAGTATTTACACAGCCAGTCCCAATAATTGACACTTGCTGGTGTTTACACAGCCAGTCCCAATGGCTGACACTTGCTGGTGTTTACACAGCCAGTCCCAATAATTGACACTTGCCAGTGTTTACACAGCCAGTCCCAATGGCTGACACTTGCCAGTATTTACACAGCCAGTCCCAATAATTGACATTTGCCGGTGTTTACACAGCCAGTCCCAATGGCTGACATTTGCCGGTGTTTACACAGCCAGTCCCAATGGCTGACACTCACCAAACTTGGATTTTAAATTCAAAATGAAATCAGCAGGCATTTCAAAAACAAAAGCCTTGAACTAAATATTTTGTTTCTTTCACTAGATAGGAGGATGGACTTATGTCAAAACATACTTCATAAGTGTTATCCATTTTTATCACTTGCCAGACGAAACAGGTTTGGGAAAAACTAGTTCCTTCGGATTGCAAGGTCCTGCAAAATTAAAGCACTAGCAAAAGCAGTGACAGATAAGGGGAACATCAGACATGCTTAAAGGGGGGGGCGGTGACAGTTTGTGCTGCTTTTACAGCTGTGCATGACAGACACAAACTGTACATGGCTTTTACAGCTGTGCATGAATGACACAAAGTGTACAGGAAGGACACAAAGTGTGCATGAATGACACAAAGTGTACAGGAAGGACACAAAGTGTGCATGAATGACGCAAAGTGTACAGGAAGGACACAAAGTGTGCATGAATGATGCAAAGTGTACAGGAAGGACACAAAGTGTGCATGAATGACACAAAGTGTACAGAAAGGACACAAAGTGTGCATGAGAGACACAGACTGTACAGAAAGGACACAAAGTGTGCATGAATGACACAAAGTGTACAGGAAGGCCACACAAATGACTTCATTTGCCAGGTGGGAGCAGACAGGCGATGCACCACACACTGACACAATTACAGCTCCATTCTTCGTGCCACCTTCAAGTAAGCAGGTGTATTGTCATGGATTTGGCATCTTGATAACAATGGTGAAACAAATAAGCCTAGCTATCAAAGTTTAACAAAGCTTCACAGTCCCTAAACATCAGCTGACTCCTGGCTAAAACAGCAACAACCATACTACCAAAATTCAACTGCCTAGAGTGGACTTGCAAAAAAAGTAATTTGGATATGAACTGCAACTGAATCGCTGTTTCATGCACCACACAAATGACATGGCAAAATCTTTCAATCTGGCATTACAAATCAACAGTACCAGCTTCTGCGCTTGCTCAGTCAGTTCGCCCTGCACTGCTACGCTCGGTGCTATGCTGTCCGCCAGTGTGCAAGCTGCAGTCTGCCTTCAGCAATTTCATCAATGGGTTTGTCGCCTCATCCACAGTCCTCCGGCCTGACATGGCCTCTGCATCCTATGCAAGGCAGTTCTGACATGGCCTCTGCAGCGTATACAAGGCAGTTCTGACATGGCCTCTGCAGCTTACACAAGGCAGTTCTGACATGGCCTCTCCAGCTTACAAAAGGCAGCCCTGACATGGCCTCTCCATCCTACACAAGGCAGTTCTGGCATTAGCCCAACAGTCTGGCTTGAGTCTGTATCACGTCATTGTCAATCACATAATCATTACGTTCTGCACAAAATAACCGCATGTACACACAGAACATTTCATTACAAGAGTAACAACATGTTCATGAACCTTACTAAATGGTTCCGCAATTATTCTAGGCCAATATACAAGTTATATGCACCTTCTAATTGTAGACAGCACTGTTTACATGTGTATCATTTACACCAAGTTCATATCTTACACACATACAAGTTTATTATTAAATTCCTCTCCCCACCCCCCACCCCCCCAAAAAAAGGCAGCAAGGATATTGAAATCTTTTTCATTTTCCATGTGTGTGTGAAATAGACAGGCAGAGGGAGAGATAGACAGATGAACTGACAGACATACTGGCAGGCAGAGAGTGAGGGAGAGTGATAATGCTTTAAATGGCACATCTATTATGCCCTGCACGCACTAGGTATTACTATCATTAGCAGAATTATTATATATTTGAGAATGAAATGTTATCTTTTTATGTGTAAAAAGAGACAAAGTCAAAACAATGCAATAGCAATGTGAAACAAAAAATAAGAGATCTCTCAAAACTGCATACATCTGCTGAATGGCAGGTAGCTACGGCTAGTGGTCACGGTTCACACATGCACACACCACAACTCTGCCACGTGGCATCACATGTATACCTTTCCACACCAACTCTGTCACATGGCATCACAGTCATACAGCAACTCTGTCACGTGGCATCACATTCATACAGCAACTCTGCCACATGGCATCACATGTATACCTTTCCACAGCAACTCTGTCACGTGGCATCACAGTCATACAGCAATTCTGTCATGTGGCATCATATTCATACACCAATTCTGTCACGTCGCATCATATTTATACAGCAATTCTGTCACGTGGCATCACAGTCATACAGCAATTCTGTCACGTGGCATCATATTCATACAGCAATTCTGTCACGTGGCATCATATTCATACAGCAACTTTGTCACATGGCATCATATTCATACAGCAACTCTACAGGGTTAGTTAGCAGCTGGATTTTAACATCCTGTCAACTGTACAGGGTCACTAAGTAAGGTAAGCATGAAACAAACCAAGTAAGGTAAGCATGAAACAAACTTTAATATTTGTAAATAACACCTTCACTGACCGAAAGTGTGCATATAATTGTAAATGAATGATTTTACTCTTTGTATTGTTATTGTTGTATTCCATGATCTTGTCTGTTGAAAGCATAACCCTTATATTAATGTAAATAACATATATAAAACTTTGGCTTTAGGAGATCTATTCAGGATGATAATTGAACTGACAAAACATTACACTCACTCCAATCAAATCCCTGAGTTTCCCACATTGTAATTTAAACAATGGTGAAGGGGCAAATAATCCAAAAGATATCAATTTACTTAGAATAAATATATTTGATATTTGCAAACACATTTCAGTCTCCTCACTTAATTTTTCAAAAATGTAATTCAGCTTTTGGTTACTTAAATTTGTTTAAATGATGTTCATATCCAAAGGAATTGCTTTTGCCTCTGCTATTTACACTGTAAACATTAAACAGTGTTTTGTGGGAAAACCATGATGCATTTAATTGGAAAACATAATCAATGACAGGACTGTATCAATGTAACTTTTCAAGTTCAAACTTGATTGAAAAAGAACCTACTGGAAAGTGTTAGACAGGTTATTACTTCTGCATGAACTCCCTTTCCTTACCAATGTAAGAAATTATACAGATACTTGAACTCCCTTTTCTTACCAACATAACAAATTATACAGATACATGAACTCCCTTTTTTCACCAGCATAACAAATTATACAGACACATGAACTCCCTTTTTTTACCAGCATAACAAATTATACAGACACATGAACTATGGAGTGGAAGTAAGTCATTGTAAGTATTGGCCATGTTAGTGCCCATTACATTGCAGTTAAACTGTACTTCATTTTATACTAGCAGAAGGTGAAATGCTGAGATCCAGATATGCACAGACCAGAGACAAGAGAATCATCAATAGGAGAAATAAATGACATGCAAATCTTCATGCACTGACACACACACTTACAGATATAAATTTACAGACAATGGGACAATAATTTAAAATCAAATGAGATAAAGTATAGTGTAAACAAGTATACATATAGGTTAAAAGCAGCCATGGCTCAAATAAGAGGGGTATGAACTCAACCCACCAGAAGTACAGCTGCCTGAAAAGAGGCCCGACTCAAACTGGATGGCCGTGCTGTACCGCGCCGTGAGCACAAGTCCTGGCTCTCTCACAACGTAACTGCTGCTAGTCACATGCAGTAACAACCTTATTCCCTTGTGTAGCTAGTCATAAGCACTAATAGCCCTCTTGTTACTTCCTTTATGTACCAAGTCATAAGCAGTAAAAAACCTTCATGTTCTTTCCCATATGTAGGCGGTCATAAGCAGTAAAAGGCGACAGTCAGCAGTATTGGGTTTCTCATTGACAACCCAGTAAGGTAACTCTCTCTCAAACATCACATCATTGCCGCAAACCATGAAAAGTAGGTCAGCTAACCCAGTTCTCATCTATGGCAGCACTTGTTTTTGGTTTCATAATCTTCAGCCTTTGGGTCAATGCTGACACAAGCTGATGGTGTGGGTCATTCCAGATCCCATTTTTCAGATCATGTTCTTTGTCGATTGAACAGAAAATATCACTGATCAGGTATGCGTTTTCTGTTCCGTTTGATACGGAAACCAATTCTTCTTGACACGGGTTTGTTAGGACTCAGTTTCAACTTAATTATTATTGTTCTTTGGAACAGTATGCCAATTTTATTTACAGATGGAGTGATACCAACTACAGGGCACAGGGAGCAGATTTGTGGGGAAAGGTATTGCCGTATCGTCCGCAAATGATCATAGCTTGTGCCTTTATTTCCTCATCATTCTGATTCCACCCTCACTGACTGGACTTGCAGTGACTGCCGGAGAGGAGTGCAGGGCCATGGCTGAGACGACACCCAGTTTTCCAGCAGATCTAGTGCTGAATGATGCAGCAGCCAGCAGAGAGCCATAACTTCAATTGGTATTCAGTCATTTTGCTTATGATGATGCAACGATGCAGTTCTAATGCGTATGGCATCCCCAAATGCAATATCTAAGCCAAGTTTTGCAATGAGCACAACCCTGAGCCATGAGCAGCACTCACCACTAACTCAGCACAGTGAGCCAGTGCAATGGTCCAGAACAACAGGAGGCCTCTCACTCAATGGCCAGAGCAGCAGGAGGCCTCTCACTCAATGGCCAGAGCAGCAGAAGGCCTCTCACTCAATGGCCAGAGCAGCAGAAGGCCTCTCACTCAATGGCCAGAGCAGCAGAAGGCCTCTCACTCAATGGCCAGAGCAGCAGAAGGCCTCTCACTCAATGGCCAGAGCAGCAGAAGGCCTGTCACTCAAAGGTAATGGCGCCGCCATAGCGAGCCATGAAGAGTATAACGGTGTAACCTGTTATAAGGCCAAGGTTCTGCAGCAGAAAGGTCCTCACCATTCCAAACTGCTTCCCGTCCTGTGAGTCAGCTGCACTGTTCAGTTCCGGCATCTGCAGAAGCAAGGGAAAAGTCAGGAGCGACAAACAAGGAAGGGGTGGGAATGCAACAGCCAAATGACATCATAGCTCAACACCGTATGACCACAAACACCTGGGATGTAGGCAATAGGCAAGATCATTAAATCAATCCATCACCAAGGTCCTGTCCTATCAACACAGGATACCGTCAAGTGGTATACAGCTGCAGTCAGGACAGCCCATGCACAAGACAAACAAAAGAAAAAAGACAAACACACACAATAATAAGTATTTTATAATATGTGTGTGTGTTTGGACCAAAGCATTCCACACCTACAGCACTGGCTATTCCATCTGCATTACCACGGTTTTTCTGTGATTACTTGCCCTTCTTGTTCATCCATGCATGCACACTGTGTTGGACTGTCCCACCTGTGATCAGCACGTGCACCCCTAAATTCTACAGGTAATGGCAGTACCTTTTTGCTTTCTTTTCTTTGTTTTTCCTTCTCTCTCCCCCCCCCCCCCCCTTCTGTTTGGCCAGCAAAGAGCTGAGGGAGAGAGGCTGGGCTGCGTTGAAAGCATATTATGTTGGTGTGCAATGCTGGTGCGCAATGCTTGTAAAAACTGGTGTGCAATGCTGGTGTGTGATGCTAGTGTAAACTGGTGTGCAATGATGGTATGTGATGCTTGTATGTGAAAACTGGAGTGTGATGTTAATGTAAACTGGTGTGCAATGCTGGAGAGTGATGCTAGTGTAAACTGGTGTGCAATGCTGGTGTGTGATGCTAGCGTAAACTGGTGTGTGGTGTTAATGTAAACTGGTGTGCAATGCTGGAGAGTGATGCTAGTGTAAACTGGTGTGCAATGCTGGAGTGTGATGCTAGTGTAAACTGGTGTGCAATGCTGGAGAGTGATACTAGTGTAAACTGGTGTGCAATGCTGGAGAGTGATACTAGTGTAAACTGGTGTGCAATGCTGGTATGTGGTGCTAGTGTAAACAGTAGTGCAATGCTGGAGTGCGATGCTAGTGTAAACAGGTGTGCAATGCTGGTGTGTAATGCTAGTGTAAACAGGTGTGCAATGCTGGTGTGTAATGCTAGTGTAAACTGGTGTGCAATGCTGGTGTGTGATGCTTGTGTAAACTGGTGTGCAATGCTTGTGTGTGATGCTAGTGTAAACAGGTGTGCAATGCTGGTGTGTGATGCTTGTGTAAACTGGTGTGCAATGCTGGTGTGTGGTGTTAATGTAAACTGGTGTGCAATGCTGGAGAGTGATGCTAGTGTAAACTGGTGTGATATGCTGGAGTGTGATGCTAGTGTAAACTGGTGTGCAATGCTGGAGAGTGATACTAGTGTAAACAGGTGTGCAATGCTGGTGTGTAATGCTAGTGTAAACTGGTGTGCAATGCTGGTGTGTAATGCTAGTGTAAACAGGTGTGCAATGCTGGTGTGTAATGCTAGTGTAAACTGGTGTGCAATGCTGGTGTGTAATGCTAGTGTAAACAGGTGTGCAATGCTGGTGTATAATGCTAGTGTAAACTGGTGTGCAATGCTGGTGTGTGATGCTAGTGTAAACAGGTGTGCAATGCTTGTGTGTGATGCTAGTGTAAACAGGTGTGCAATGCTGGTGTGTGATGCTATGTCTACAGGACACGACATGATATTACATGACACTAACACCCTGCAGCATTCTGTTTATTTTTACCTTTGTCTGACTAAGCATTCTGTGGAACACACTTCTCCAAGGCAGGCATTTTAGATTTGATGACCATTCACTTTTCATAAATTCATAGACAGGTGGAGCACTGGCATCACAATATCTTTGGCAGCTAAACAATTGAAAAAGGTAAGTAAGTAAGTTGGTGTTTCACGCCCAGTCAACCGGTGCAGTTATATCAGGGCAATAATTAAAAAAGGGGGTTGTCTGATCATTACCAATCAAAGTTCTAGGGTAGTGTGATCTAATTATGATTAGCGTAGGGGAGATGATGGCGCAAAGTGAGAGCACTTGCTGAGTCCCATAAGTCAAGTGAAGCACTGTCAAGCGTGGTCACCATGTGAATGGGGACTGTCACATGTTACTGCTTTGCGTGTATCCCCAAATTTCTCTGGAGTCATATTCTATGCAGACTCCAAAAATGTCCCTTAGGTGAGACCATAAACTGGTTCCCCTCCCCCCCCCCCCCCACCACCCCCAGTGTGTGCACATGCAAAAGATCACATATGCTCGTTAAAGACCCTGCAGTCTATGTCAGACTGCTGCAGTCCATGTCAAAGTGCTGCCGTCCATGTCAGACTGGTCAATTATGGAAACACTCAAACGACCCAGCATGCACTGATCGCGCTGGACATTTTCCAGACAGGTGTGACATCAATGACGTAGTGAAAGTTGTTCACAGAAACCAGTTGGTCAATGACTATAACTGGTCTGATATACTGCCATCTACAAATACTACCACTGGAGCTTTCATAGCAAACACCCTGTTCCGTTCCCTGTCTACAACACACACATGCACATGCATCAATGAAACCCGCTCGCTTTCTCTGCTGCATTTTTGGGGGTGTTGTGAGAATCGGTCAAGCAAAATAACAGCTGGCATGTCTGACCAATTGCTGGTTCTGTTTCCGGTATATGCCCATCTTAACCAGTAAAATACTGGAAATGAATGGTTAATGCAAACCCTGGGCATGCACTGAAAAACTAAAGTGAAGATCAGTAAGTCTGCTAGAGAGGGGAGACTTGCTCCATATAAATTATACAGCTACTGAAAAATATAATAATGTGTAATTCAACAGATTTCTCCATCTCCCATTTTCAAACAGGTTGCAAACCACACATGAGAAACAAAACAATCTATCATCTGTTTCATGAATATCTTAATAAACTAAACAATCTATCATCTGTTTCATGAATATCTTAATAAACTAAACAATCTATCATCTGTTTCATGAATATCTTAATACAATTTCATGAATATCTTAATAAACTAAACAATCTATCATCTGTTTTATATATATCTTAATAAACTAAACAATCTATCATCTGTTTCATATCTTAATAAACAAAACAATCTATCATCTGTTTCATGAATATCTTAATAAACAAAACAATCTATCAGCTGTTTCATGAATATCTTAATAAACAGAAAGATGTAGGTGGAGGGAGGTAGAGAAACTGGCCACAATCAGAAACAGTTTGTACTTCAACCCTGGTACCCTACTGTACCTGGATGGACTGAGACACTGTACTTTGACCCTGTTACCCTACTGTACCTGGATGGACTGAGACACTGTACTTTGACCGTGTTACCCTACTGTACCTGGATGGACTGAGACACTGTACTTTGACCGTGTTACCCTACTGTACCTGGATGGACTGAGACACTGTACTTTGACCGTGTTACCCTACTGTACCTGGATGGACTGAGACACTGTACTTTGACCCTGTTACCCTACTGTACCTGGATGGACTAAGACACTGTTTGTACTTTGACCCTTTTACCCTACTGAACCTGGATGGACTGAGACACTGTACTTTGACCCTGTTACCCTACTGTACCTGGATGGACTGAGGCACCATTTGTACTTCGACCCCGTTACCCTACTGTACATGGATGGACTGACCGCCAATGGCAATAAAGGGAAGTAACTGTGCACACCTACACTCTTTGAATATTATAGCTGCCCTTGGTTTTGAGCAAAATTATTGCAAGATCATTAGTCAAGTCAAACTCGTGGCATTGGACACTGATGAAATGGTGGGCTTCGTCAGCTAAATACTTATTAACTGTTCATAAAACTTGCACTGAAACTGATGCAGTTAAGTAATATCTGCACTGTGAAACTGTGCCCTGATTTAATATTCTTCAGTGAAGCAGAAAGGCTAAAGTACAAGACTGCACTAAACATGTCACAGCAGTGATCCGAGCGTCACTTAGCCCTGAGTGTCTTCTAATCCCTCCCTCCCTCCTGCCCAACAAGTTCACACACACACACACAGTCTGACACACACTGACACATAGTCTGACACACACTGACATGCACACAGTTTCACACACACACACACACACATACAGTCTGACACACACACACACACAGTGACAGTCTGACACACACACTGACATACACACATACATGCACACACACACAGTCTGAAACACACACACACACACACAGTCTGATACACACTGACATGCACACATACAGTCTGACACACACATACAGTCTGACACACACTGACATGTACACATACAGTCTGACACACACTGACATGAGCATGCACATATACAGTCTGACATATACTGACA
The DNA here is from genome assembly GCA_963584105.1 of Alviniconcha strummeri. Taxonomy (NCBI): domain Eukaryota; kingdom Metazoa; phylum Mollusca; class Gastropoda; family Provannidae; genus Alviniconcha; species Alviniconcha strummeri. The sequence continues at coordinate 906,465 of OY757548.1, forward strand.
TGCACACATACAGTCTGACACACAGACATGCACACATACACGCACCCATACAGTGTAACACACATGGACATGCACACAGTCTGACACACTTCAACATGCACACATACAGTCTGACACACAGACATGCACACACTGTACACAGTCTGATACACACTGGCACGCATACAGTCTCTCTCTCTCTCACACATACACACATGCATATATACACTCTGTCCCCTCCTCATGGTGAGTGACTTACCATATCAACCAGAGAAATGTAGAGAAACATGCCCCCGGCCACACCAAAGATCCAGGTATGTGCTGTGGTGTTTTCCCCAACCAGAATACCAATGACCAGACCGCAGTAGCACATCAAGGACGACAAGAAGTTGTACATCAGTGCCTTCCGCAGCCGCATCCCAGCATTCAGTAGGATGGCAAAGTCTCCTGTGGCACAAAGGCAGCAGAGGCTTAGCTTTCAGCAACGTCAGCCAGCTGGATTCTGATCACTGCCATGCCCTGTCTCTGTGTGTGTGTGTGTGTGTGTGTGTGTGTGTGTGTGTGTGTGTGTGTGCCTGTGTGTGTGTGTGCCTGTGTGTGTGTGTGTGTTGCAGGGGTTGGGGGGGAGGAGGTTATTATGACTGAAGCCCAGACCTCTCATTCCCAGTATCAAAGGCTGCAGAAGCAAAATGGAGCTCAAACATTTGTTACTGTTTTGCACAGCTAGAGTCCTGCTAATGGTTACTGACAAATGTTGGTGTTTAAATCCAACAACAAAATTAATGGGCCATTTCAAAATAAAATCCTTTAGGATTTTGTTTTATCCGCTCTACCTGTTGGACAACACATGTTTTGAGACGGTTGGGCTGGTTCTTTATCACAATGTACCCTTAACACAAGGTATGTTCTCTTAACACAAAGCCAATTCCTTTAGCATAAGGATGGTTCTTTAGCACAGAGCTTAGCACAAGACTGCGTTCCCTCTGGTCCATGGGTAGAGTTGCGGTTGACTTTGCAGTCCCTTCCCATCAGGGAAATACCTTCTCGTTGTCAATAATGAGTATATCAGGTTCCTAGAAGTTTATGTCATTTGTTCCTTTAACAAGGTACCGTAGTGTATTAATACGTTCTTCAGCCATTTAATATACGTAAGCCTCGATGTGAGTCACGGGTGAACTGACCAATGAGAGGGGACTTGAGGAAACAGCTGCCTAACAAGAAACAGCAATAAGCATCGCTTACAAGCTTGAGTCCAATTTACCTGGTGTTTGACAATATTACAGCTGATGGACAAGCCTGGCATACAGGGAACAGTGACCTCACTAAGTCTGAGGGACCAGCGGGCCTACAGGGAACAGTGACCTCACTAAGGCTTTATGGGTCTGAGGGACGAGCCTGGTACACAGGGAACAGTGACCTCACTAAGGCTGAGGGACAAGCCTGGTACACAGGGAACAGTGACCTCACTAAGGCTGAGGGACCAGCCTGGTACACAGGGAACAGTGACCTCACTAAGGCTGAGGGACCAGCCTGGTACACAGGGAACAGTGACCTCACTAAGGCTGAGGGACCAGCCTGGTACACAGGGAACAGTGACCTCACTAAGGCTGAGGGACCAGCCTGGTACACAGGGAACAGTGACCTCACTAAGGCTTTATGTGTCTGAGGGATTAGCCTGGTACACAGGGAACAGTGACCTCAACAGTCCTTGCTCAGCCCTCTTCACCCACAGCAACATGCATATAGGAACAGAAGTCTCAGAAAATGTCATAAAACTGCGCCTTTCATCAGGGTGGTCTGTCATTAGGATGGTCCCTCATCAGGGTAGTCTTTTGTCAGGGTGGACTCTCACCAAGGGGCTCTGTCATTAGGATGATCTGTCATCAGGGTATTCTTTTGTCAGGGTGGCCTCTCACCATGCAAGGGGCTCTGTCATTAGGATGATCTGTCATCAGGGTATTCTTTTGTCAGGGTGGCCTCTCACCATGCAAGGGGCTCTGTCATTAGGATGATCTGTCATCAGGGTATTCTTTTGTCAGGGTGGACTCTCACCAAGGGGATCTGTCAGGATGATCTGTCAGGGTGGTCTGTCATTAGGGTGGTCTTCTGTCAGGGTGGTCTCTCACCAAGGTTATCCATTATTAGGACGGTCTGCCATTAGGATGGTCTCTCATCAGTGTGGTTTGTCATCAGTGTGCTGTCAACAAGTGATCTGTCAATAGGATCGTCTCTCACTGGGTGGTCTCTCATCAGGATGGCCCATTGGTAGGATGATCTGTGATCAGGGTGGTCTTAATTAGAGTTTATCCAACAGCATTTGGACAGTGATTGGTTAGTGATTTCAAATCCAGTCACTAAGTTTCCCCAGGGTCCCCTGCCATAGGGAGCTCTGTCATGCCGTTCAACACGTTAATCGACAGCTACGGCTGAAGCAGTGCCATCCTGACCCAGCTCAAACTGCACGCTAGTGGACAGCTACGGCTGAAGCAGTGCCATCCTGACCCAGCTCAAACTGCACGCTAGTGGACAGCTACGGCTGAAGTAGCGCCATCCTGACCCAGCTCAAACTGCACGCTAGTGGACAGCTACGGCTGAAGCAGCGCCATCCTGACCCAGCTCAAACTGCACGCTAGTGGACAGCTACGGCTGAAGCAGCGCCATCCTGCGCCTGCACTGACCCAGCTCGTGAGGCAGCTCCTCGCACATGACGGCCACGGACACGCTGATCCCCAGCATGATGTTGTCAGTGAAGGCCGCTCCGATGGACAGGCCGTCAATGAAGTTGTGCAGGCCATCACCAAAGATCACCATGTAGGCCACAGGGGCCACCTGCCCGTTGTGGTGGTGGTGATGGCTGTGGTGACTGTCGCCATTCACTGCTTGCTTCTTGTCCAGGATGAGAATGTCTCCAGCCTAAAAAATGACAAACGGATTTTGTACGCATGCCTCACACATTTACATTTGTGTACGTATCTCCATAAAGATAACTACATCTGCTGTTATGTTATGTGTAGGTACATATTCCCACGAAGATATACCTGCTGTTACATTTGTGTACATACTCCCATGAAGATAATTACGTCTGCTGTTACATTTGTGTACATACTCCCATGAAGATAATTACGTCTGCTGTTACATTTGTGTACATACTCCCATGAAGATAATTACGTCTGCTGTTACATTTGTGTGTGCACATATTCACATGAAGATATACCTGCTGTTACATTAGTGTACATACTCCCATGAAGATAATTACGTCTGCTGTTACATTAGTGTGTGCACATATTCACATGAAGATAATTATACCTGTTGAATACGTGAGCACGTATCTATATACCGACAGACCTGTTACATGTATGCACATATTCACTGATCAACACACCTGACCAAGCAGACATTGTATAGT
>OY757548.1:914849-933996 GCA_963584105.1 Alviniconcha strummeri
TTTTTTCCATGAACTCATGATCTTCTGGTCAGCCAAAAAATGATGCAAAGACCCTTTTTTTCCACCCTCCATCCCCTTTCCACAGTAATTTTTGCAACCGCAACAGTATTGGCATTTATACTGCTTCACAGTTCTAGGTTCAACTTCCACTGTTATACACAGCGTGAAGCAACGCCTACTCAAAAATCGGCCCGGAAGTGCGCTGCGACCTCTCACGACATCTTGCATGAAAGATTACAAAGCGCATTCAGTCTAGCAAACCAGCTTCGCTGAATCGCCCAATAGAGTTGCACTCCAAATCCCATTTCTGTAATTGTGTGCTCTACTTGTTAGCTTGCAAAGGTATGTCACTTCTGTTTCAGTCTTATTCAGGTTGAAAATAATCTGATTATAATATATGATTAAATTTTTACAAACTAAAGCATGCATGCTGAATGTTACTCCTGAGCAGATACATAGTGAGCTAAGGCAACACCAAGTTCCATAACTAGTATCAGGTGCATGGGAAAAATAATACTGCCATATAAATATATATATTATTATATAATGTTAACACAATAACAAATCTGTACTTTATAGTCTAAAAAATGGGTTAAGTCAAGAAGACCAAATAAAATCAATACCTGCAGCTGGACTGGGCCGCTGACTATGGGTGTTGTTTCCAGCAGCTGCTATGGTGCAGGAGACTCTCTGGTTACTGGCATAGAGGACAGCTGGTGCCACCTCATTCAGGGTCCACTCATCAAGCCCAGCATCCAGTGACAGGCCGTAGAGCTGGGCCACCTCATCACCACTGATGCAGTGCTGAAAAACAAGGACGCAGTCACTGAAGGAGCAAAATTACAACAGAGCATTCTATTCTACTGATAACCTAACTACACAGTTAGCTTGGATGGTATCCTCTTCAACACTGATGCATTGCTGCAAAGCAAGAAGGCAACAGATAACAAAAAGTTGAAACTCTCCTAAGCTGAATGGATCGGAAAAAATTAATTGAGCAACTCGACTATGAGTATGAGTGCATGCCACTGGAATATAACGCATCGTGTATACAGTGTATAAAGTATACATTATTAGAATATTACATATACACTGTAACTAAAGTATAAGTGTGTGTGAGTGTGTGCGCGCGTGCTTAGAACAGTCTCTAGGGACAAGATTTTGCGCTTTAAAAATACTTTTACTATTATTATTAATTAATTCTTATTATTAAGTATTTAACACTGGTTACCAACAGAGTTTAGAAATAAAATGTACCCTGTCCTTGTAATTGTACAGTTGTCCTCACAATCAGCCAGACTTTTTCTTGCCCTGATATAACCGCACTGGTTGACTGGGCGTAAAACACTAACTTACTGGGTGTAAAACACCAACTTACTGGGCGTAAAACACCAACTTACTTACTAAGTCACTTACACACAGATTATTTTTTTAAAGCTTCTACATAATGACTGATAGATCATGATAGTAAGTGACAGTGATCCAATCATCAATTAATAGTGATACAAAACTTTCAAAACTATTTACAACTGACAAACTTTTACAATATTCTGACGATGGAGAAGATGAAGTAACATGCCTTCAAAGTTCAAAGCAAAGCCCCAAAAGAAGCAGGTGAAGGGAGAAGACTATTAAGTATTATTAACTTAATTAAGGGAGAAGACCATTATTATTATTAACTTAATTAATGGAGAAGACCATTATGATTATTAAAACCTGTTCTTAACCTGGCTAATGTTTGTTCACCAAACATACTTTGGACAGTTCGACAAAATACGATTCATTTTTTAGTTGAACTTTTAGTTCACTGAACATGGTTCAGACAGATCAACGAACTTTACTTCATTCTTAACTGGCTTGTAATGAGATGCAAGCTTCGGCCCGAACTTGCAGCAGATGCGCAGCAGACAGCATGATCGAAAATGTCGGCTAAAGTCAAGTCAGTATATAGGTAGCGGCAGCCAAAATTTAAATTTTACAACAGCAATTTAATTTATGCATTTTCAGACAGGCCATATTGATAAAAGAAAATGAAAAAAAAAAGTAACTGTTTATCTTAATTAGTTCCAAAGATATAGCCATTCGAAAATACAGTTTTGCGCAACAATAAACAGTTTATTACATTTTCTCAAATTTACCCCCCCATAGTGGTTCTCATGAACATGGGAGAATCCAAATACTTCCACTTTTCAAAAGTATACCTTGGTTGCACTTTGTCACAGCTAAATCATATGGTCAGCAAAGAAAGATAAAACATAGGCAGAGGGCTGAAGTTGCTCCAAAAAGCAATTCGGAGCTTGCCAATTTGCATGAAAGAGCACTTTTGACACCACACAGTGGGTAACATATGGCAATGACAGCTTTCCCAATGGATTTCCAAGCAGGGTTTATCACAGTCTTTGCACTTATTTTTTTCTAAGTAGCTCTGACTCTTACTTTTAAAGTTACAGGGTCTTAAAGTTGGCAAAATCTTCAATTTGCACAGTGGAAAAAACACAAATATGTGGGTTGCCACACTTAAACTGGTAATAACTTGAAAACCACTACAGATACAGCAATGAAACTTGGCATGTACATTAAACTAAGTGTGAAGTACACTTGCAGCAACATTTGCAGTTATTTTGAGAGTGATAGATCTTAAAGCCTGCAAAAACTTCACTTTTCACAGTGGGGAAAAAAGGACAAATCTAATGGTTTTCATACTTTAACTCATAACTTGAAAACTACTACAGATACAGCCATGAAACTTTGCATGTACATTAAACTAAGTGTGAAGTACATTTGCAGTAGCATTTGCACTTATTTTGAGTGTTACTGTTAGTCTTAAAGTCTGCAAAATCTTCACTTTTCACAGCAGAAAAAGGACGTGTATGCTAAAGAATACATGGTACAGCAGTATCACCTTTATCATCCATGAACACACAGGCCTACAAGGCTGTGATTTGGAGTCAGTTGACACGGTCTACAGGTGATTTCAATGTAAATAGCATCTGAGTGCTTGATATCTGCCAAATAAATTCCTGCGAGATTCAACAAAGAACGAACATCCCTGGAGACAATGATGAAGGTGCAAGTTGCAGATTCTTGGCAAACACAACTGCGGAGGAGATTTGAGTGTAATCTTCAGAGCATGGCCACCTGTACACAACAGCTCCATCTTTACTGCCGCCTTCTCCAAGAAATTGACTATTGCCTCTTCCTCACTGATGATCCTGGTGACTTTGCTGAAAAAGAAATCTTCTACATTGTAGACTGCCACAATGTCACCCTCCTGTTGAAATCTGAAGCCTGTTTCAAACTCAGGTTCATCAGGTTCTGATTCATCATTTGGTTCAGTCGACATCTCCTGGGTCAGATTCCTCTTGCACTTGTTGACATCTCTGCTGGCAGCTGCCATGTCCGTGAAGAGGTGGAAGTTCTGGAAGTGGCTCACCTCCAAACAGCTCCTTCAGTCTGTTGACCATAAATACCGCAGATGAGAAAGCAGCACTGTCTTGACCAGATCTGGTTTGAGAAGTTGCTGGAAGAATGCAGTCTCATCCTAAGTCTTGGATCCCTCATCTTTCGGGAGAAGCAGCTGCACTAACAGTCGGTTGTCCACTTCAACCAGAGGAAGGTCTTGCCGGCATCCTCTCCCAGTTGCCAGGAAAACAGCCTTCAGTTTGGAAAACTGGTCATCATCTGCAGGAAAACAACAACACAGTTTTGTTGTTTCTGTTGATCTTCATTGACAGAATGATCTACGGCCTACAGCATAATTAATAATAATCATTATCACTCAGGCCTTAACTCTTATCTGTTATGATTTTATCATCACTTATCACAATATCAGACTGGCTACCGTTAGCAAAGCAGAAATCCACTTATAATTTTGAACTAGAAATGCTGGTCAACATACTATTAAAGTTTGAGAATTTAATTACGATCGTTGAAAAACGAAAAAGACTTTTAACAGAGTTCAAGTGCAGAAGTTATTATAAAGTCGACTCAGCATCTTAGTTACCTCCCCTGATGAAGAATTTTGATCACGAAAACAGCCATCGCCACGAATTTACGTCAAAGGTTCGTCCCCCCCAAATAATACTGTTCCAGAAGACATCAGAGAATGTATTTCAATGACTATTTTTGTGAAACTTTGGCGTATTTTGGCAATATTTAGGAGAACAAGCGAGTGATCGACAACTTCCGGTTAGTCGTATTTGTAAACAAAGACAGAACTATGAGTCGGTCGAGAAAATCGTAAGATTTTAGGCAAATCCTGCAAGAATGAATCAAAATATCATATACAAATGCTAAATTACGAGATAAACTATCACCAAATTCAGTAAACTGGAGCCAGGTGAAGAGAATACTCACGAATCCTGTGCCAAAACTCGGCAATCGAGTCACAAAAACTCCACGCGGTCGATGCCATCTTGGATGAACTCAATTTGAAAAAAGCGCCTTTATTGCGGTCTTTTATTGGCTTGTGAAAGACCCACAGGTCATCAATCCATTAGCCCCATACCTCAATCGAAAGGGTACGGATTCAGCTTCATTTTGTGGGGGATATTTTAGACATTTGAGGGAGTTTTGTGGTTTAAAATTGAATTTTTTTACGAGTTTCCGACTAAAATGCGTTCTAGCGACCAGAGATGTTTGTAAACGACCACGTCGTTTACACCACTGGAATCGGCATTCAATTTCCGATCCAGTGATACCACATATTGCTGTGTAGAACGCGTATCGCTTTGTCACCGAGCGGATAAACACATCGACTGTTTTCGTTCAAGTCTCGGACCGCGTGATCGGCACCGGACAAACGGCAAATACCTCCCGTAGAAAATCAACTGGCGATTTTTCGAGGTACATTGCATGCAAACATAAAAACAACCATAAGAATGCGAAGAAAACGTACCTTTTATTCATATAATTTCCAAGAGGATACATTCAGAGACTGTGGAGAAATTAGTGACTGAAATACCGTAAGTAGAATTGAGCAAAGTTCCGATGTTCCCGCATAGGCGATGAGAGGCTGCCGCTACCTACAGTATACTGGGGGCGGGGATTGCTTAGTGGTTAGAGCGCTGGAATCGTGATTGAAAGGTTGCGGGTTTGAATCCCTGCTGGAGCGGTGGGAGAATTTTCTTCTCCAGGGTCAACTTTCTGTGCTGTTTCTTATTTTGGTATCCGTTCCACCCCCGTGTTACCGCAGTAGCACGTAAAAGATCCCAGTCATTCTGCCAAAAGTGCAGGTGGCAGGTTACAGCTAAACACGCATACACCTTACGTATGTGGCTTTGCATGAAGTGGCAAGGTGCATGGTTGTATGGTGCACACAGAACTTGCGCCGAGACAGCTGCAGTTTCATGTTGCACCAGCCATGCCAGTGCTGTATGTACACCACTTCGGTGGATATTCAAAAAAACGCGCTATAGTATAAAGCTAGTCACTCATGTAGAACCACATGCGAGTGCAGTGAGTCTGCTGAAGAGAGCGGAGAATAGTAAACTTTAATCATCCCTCACAGGGTAATTCAACTAACTACTATCTCATTCTGGGTTCCTGAGACAAGGCTGTGCCTCCCACATGTCAACAAATACATAAATTCCCTCCGAAGCGTGTGGAGAACCTAGCGACACCATCATCCATTTTTATTTCTTCCTCCTCCACAGGAGAGCTCTGCTCTCAGCCAAGCAGAGGTTAACGTTCATCGAAAAAGGCAAATGTTCCCAGAACATGTCGAGCAAAGATTTTTGGACCCTGAATATAGCTTCGTCGCAGTTTGACGAATATTCCAACTAGGTTTGTGAAGAAAAGTTCACCCAATTAAGAACCAATAGGGTTTGCCAAATACTTCCAACTAGGTTTTCTAAGTCTAGACCTGTTCCCGCAGTCATGTGAACTATTTGTACCACATAACCAACAGCTACCCTGCATACCTTTCTTGCTGAATACCTTTCTACCCTGCATACACATTCTCCCAAACTTCACCTGGACTATAAACATCAGTGCTCAGACACACCTAACATAACAACACTGATGACGATGTGGGACAGCAGATGTCAGGCTGACAGACTTATTAGTAATATTATTACTGACACTGTGACAGGCAATTCTTTTTCTTTCATGGTGCTTTACGTCCACAGAAACCATGACAATAGGGACGGGAACAATCAACCAGGTGTGTCAGTGCTTTTATATATTTATATAATTATTATATACTACCTTGTGAGAGATGTTTTGGTCTTGTGCTTCTGAAAGGTTTAATTAATGTAACAAAAGCATGCAAAGAAACTTAGGATAAAAATGAAAATAAAGCTCTGTGTACTGGGCGGTTCAGTGAAGCTGACTTGCCCCTTGTGTGAGAGGTTGCAGCGTCACTTCCCGGCTGATTTCTTAGTAGGTGTTGCTTCACTCTGTGTATAACATTAACACGGGAAGTTGAACCTAGAATTGTGAAGCAGTACAAATGCCACCACTGTTGCAGTTACAAAAATTACCAGGGAAAGGGGATGGAGTGTGGAAAAATAGTGTCTTTGCGTCGTGTTTTGGCTGATCAGAAGATTGCGAGTTCGTGGAAAAAATGCGTTTTGGGGCATCCTATAGCATGAGCAACAGGTTATTGCTTGTTGCCAGACACATTCTGACTGTGGCCGTATGACGGTATGGGCCTCCAAAAATGTCTTTAAATTTAAAGCTGGCAGTGTAAAATTTGCAAATTCACTGTCACTGCCTTCCTTTGTGAAGAAAGTATGCACCAGAAGTAAAAGCAAAACCAAGGGACTTAAGTAATGCTGGGCAAAAGTCAAGGGAGTTTACATCCCTGCCCGAACCACTTAATACAATAAGAGAATGCCACTGTGAAGGATTCTAACATGACAATAATTTGTTGTGAATTTTTAGCTATCTAAACACACACACACACACACACACACACACACACACACACACACACACACACACACAAAAAAATATCAATGGAGTTTCTACGCTAAGTAAAAAAAATTCAAATGGCACCAAAGTAATCAAGGGAGGCAACTTAGGTTTTGTGTGCTGTTAAGACAACACACACCTTTAATTACAGAATCAGCCTAAGCTGTTTGTATTACCCATGTTCTCCATTTGCAATTTGAAAAGATGAAAGCTTTTTCCTTTCATTCTTTGTTTGGTTTTGTTCTGTTCCAAAGAAGCGGAGTGTTAGACTGTTACTTGTTTCACAGTAACATTTTGTAATGGTCTTGTCTTTAAATGTGACACATGTTTTGTTTTCTTGCTATGCTACTTAAAAATCCTTTTAATGCTCACAGAGGGATGTTAGTATAAGACACATATATATATACAGAGTTGGCAGGCATACCAACCACCAGAGTACTACCAACATGGAGAACTACAAGAAAAGCCTTTGAATAAACCTATTAAGTGCTGTTACTCAACTTACTGTGTTAGTTCCAAACACAAAAAGGCTCAAATGAACACTTATTTATTTTAACACGGACACACAGTATGCAAATCTTAGTTTTTACAGCTTGTTCAGTGCTGGGAAGAAGCTGGAGAAACTAAACCAAAACAAGTCTTTTTCGTTTATTTTTCATCTTTTTTGACTGTTTATCTGTTGTTCAAGTGCCATTTTGTGGCTTGATTAGTTGATAATGATAAAGGGGATTTCCCCAAAATGTGCATACTGTGTGTCCGTGTTAAAGTAATAAGTGTTCGTTTAAACCTTTTTGTGTTTGGATCTTGTTTTAGAATGTTAGCTCTGTATAGCATTAGCAGTCATTCTGTTTCAGGTTATTTTTTAACTGTGTTACTTTAAACTTAAACTAGTTAAAGTGTTATATATATATAATAAGCCAACATACCTAAAAAAAGCAAAAATTTACAACTAAAAGTGACACTGTCTAACAGAACTGAACCCAGAACTGATATAAAGGACAAAGGGAATCATATATATATATATTTATATATATATATGCAAAGCACAATGTTTCTGCACTGCTGCTGTTTCATATCAGACTTGACCCTTTAATAAAACTGCCCAGGGACCCTATAAATGTTGAAGCAGGGAGTCCCAAGGACCTTAAAATACTCACTAATGGGAGCCCTGCTACTTACTACTACAGTACTAGTTAAACTTTACTGTACTTTTAATATTAGTACTAAAGTACAACGAGAAACAGAAATGGACACAATATGGGCAACACTGAAGATATTTAAAGTTCAAGCCAATCATTAAATCACGCACACTGTGCTGAATATTACTATTAATAAATTACTACTAGTACTAGTAGTAGTAATACTATTAATGACAGTGTATCTGAGTGTGCCAAACATAATCAGAATCATGTCAAATATCAATACATACAAATATTATTAGTCCCACTCCTTAATGGTAATAATATACTGACTTATGTTCAATCAATACAAATTATCATTTGATCTTATAGCCAGGCTCTTGGTTCGCATTGACACGATTCATTTGCCAAGAAAAAAGTACTATTGCCAACAGCTGCTACACTGGCAAATGTAATTTAGTTATCATCTTCAGAATGTGTCACACAATAAAGTGACACATGTAATATCTATCACGTGCAGTTAGTACTGTAGCAGCAGTTAGTACTGTAGCAGCAGTTAGTACTGTAGCAGCAGTAGTACCGTAGCAGCAGTTAGTACTGTAGCAGCAGTTAGTACTGTAGCAGCAGTAGTACTGTAGCACTAGCAGCAGTTAGTACTGTAGCAGCAGTTAGTACTGTAGCACTGCCGTAGTAGTATCCTAGTCACTCATAGTACACACACAAAAATTCAACACTTTACATATTTATATTTTTTTAAATCTAATACACTGAAGGAACTTATAATATTTGGGGGGGTGTTCAAAACTTCAAAGTTCAATGCCTGATTTTTCCAAAATACTCCACGCATTCAACAAACCCCAACTACACCTGGATAAACTGTCATTAAGCATACATGTACATTTTTATTTATCATCGCTTAACTGTTGTTTCATTGTTATTTTGTCACTAAATGAAAAAGGGGCTTACCCAGAAAATGTGTACAGGTTATTAGCATTCTTTTTAAGTATTTATGTATTTGGGTCTTGTTTTAGAGTGCTAGAGCTAGTTCTACCACTAACCACAGTACCAGTCATCCTTGAACATGTTTTAGTTTTTCTTTTTTAAATGCAACTTACAAGACATCATAATCATAATGTTCAAAATTAATTTGGTGAAAACAGAATTAAAACAATTCATAATTTATAAATAGCAACTATGTTTTCTTTTAAATTTAATGCGGCATTTTGTGGGGGGGCCCCCTACCCTAGTGTGTGTGTGTGTGTGTGTGTGTGTGTGTGTGTGTGTGTGTGTGTGTGTGTGTGTGTGTGTGCATGTTTGTGTGTATGCATGCATACATGTGCATGTGTGTGTGTGTGTGTGTATGTGTGTGTGTGGTTTTTAATCAAATTATACACAAAACACGCATACATAATATAATCACTATAATTATGAATACATGTGTGTGTTTGTGCCCATGTGTGTGTTTGTGATTTAATCATTATATTAAAAATATCAAATATTTGGAATTTTCACAAAATGTAAATTGCACTTACCTGATGTTGGAGACAAGACTTCAAGCTTCCATAGCTATCATTCAAGTCTAAGCACCGGCTGTTCAAAGTGCCGCTGGTGGCTGTTCCACCAAGAAGTTCGCCTAAGGTCGTTGTGCCTATTGCCCTCCAAAACACTGAACTTATTTCTGAATTGTTTCTGGCTGAGGTCACCTGACTGGAGCAGCACAAACAAGTCCAGATGAAGAGGGTGGAGAGGGTGGAGGGTTTTACATGTCGAGTCATCTTCCGTAATAATACGCTGTCCAAAACGCCGCTGAATGATGAACTGCTCCTTTCAAAATCAAATGGCAACCTGATTCACGCGAGAATAAAAAGGTTTTGTTAGTTTCTATTGAGCACTCTATCTGGAAATACCAACGATCTTTTTGTTTAAACCAGTAGCCCTCCCACTGCAAAGACCGAGACTGTGAAGGAGTGATAAATCTAACAAAGCCTATGAAGTATTTATAATAAACATTTCGTTTTGACTGAGATTGAGAAGTCTTTTGCTGTTATCCTGTGATTTGACAGCCCTATCACGTTGTAGCATTGCATCAGTCTGGCGGTAATCTACAAAAGCCTAACTGAAACCGCGACTGACGACACAGTTCGGCATTTCCTTCGGCGACACGTGTGACAGACGACGCACTTGGAAACTGTGGTCACCAATCGCAATTGATCACAATGCCTAGGAAGACCTTGCCACCTAATATAAATTGAACACACACTGATTTGGTCTGCCCTTTTGTGTTACATTCGTGTCGTGTTTTCGACTCTAAACGCCACCAGTCATATGCGTACAGTCAAAACTCGTGATTTTTTTTTTTTTTGCCACATCATTTCGGTTTCCGGTGAATGGATTCCCCAGACGGTGTATACTTAGTTTTGTCTCCCACTTCAAATTTATTGCGTACGTTCGTTTGTCCCCCCCCCCCCCCCCCCCCCCCCCCCCCCCCTCCCCTGAATACTGAAGAATCAACACACAAGGGAGTTAATCTGCGCTCGAAATACGTAGCACAACAACAAAGACCTAAGTCGCCTACGGTAACTTTCACCTGGCATGCGTATCGAGTCACTACAACTGAGGAACATAAACTCCATCATCGGAGTTTATTAAGCGCTAATTAACTCCCTTGTCAGTACAGTGTGTTGATTCTGCACGAGCGCTCTGGGCCTCGTTCTGTTTCACTGAGATTTGTGAACAGTGAAGATGAATTAAATTTTAAGATGCATTTCCGCCGAGAACTGAACAACTGATTTTACAAACGGCCGGATGGTAAGTGTTGTACGAACCGTAGGCTAAACATTTCACTAACTCAGCCGTTCATGCTTCCATGTATATCTCAATGCCGATGCCCTATAATTTCAGTAAAAAAAGACAACAAAAAAGACAGAAAACTATGATACCGAGTCTGCCGCTTCCTTTCACTTTGAGGCTGCTGCAGCGCAGCTACACACTCACTACACACTGACGCGCGCACGTACACAGGTCTGGCACCATGGATGCGGTATGACCCCCTTCGTTCCCGCACACTGTCAGGCGCTTCCGCTGCAGGCTGCCTACAGGTGCGATTGTCGTCTGCTTGTGTTCTCTTCTTAGTTGTAGCCTTCCTACTACAGTAAGGCAGCGCTTGTGTTGTATGTCTCCTGTGACTGATTTGTGTATCCAACCTACATCCACGCATCCAGTCGCCACAATTTTCACTCAGTGCAGTAGTTTAGCAAAGACTAGTTGCCAGTTAGGTTTTGACTGATTCACTGAACCTAAACGGCTACAGACTGTGTTTCGAGTTCCGAGTTCGCTAGTGCCGAAGAACACTGTCCGGCATCAGTGATGTAAAACAGACTGTGTTTCGAGTTCCGAGTTCGCTAGTGCCGAAGAACACTGTCCGGCATCAGTGATGTTCCACCGGATTGACAACTGAGGGTCCTGACCCATGACACTGAATAATGACCGCCGTTTGACTGAACAATTAAAGCGTTAACGTGTATTCCGGTTTGGATGAGCAATGGCATCCGTCAGTGTAAACTGATGACTGACGAGTCGAGCGAGAAAGCGTGACGGACTGACAATTGAGTTCAAAACCGCTAAACTCACTCAACCAGTGGCGAACACTGCAGCACCCCACGTATGGAGATACGACAGGGGCGGCACGTGAACCACGTGAGGTCAGTCGTGAACGGCCAGGTCGCGAATGGCCTATTTACAGCAGTTGACGAATGTCGCAACAAGTCCTGCCGCAAAGCGATTTTCAGCCCGGGCCAAGATGACCTTGACTTTGTTGGGGTGAAGGGGCAAAGGGGCAACCGTTCAGTCAAGGACAAATCAGTTACTCTTGTCATTCCCCCTCCCGCGTAGGGCCCCGGCGCGGCGCCATATATAAATGTTACATTCGTTCATTCGTTCAGGGGGGGGGGGGGGGGGGGGCGGGGATAGCTCAGTGGTTAGAGCGCCGGACTCGTGATTGAAAGGTCGCGGGTTCGAATCCCTGCTGGAACGGCGGGAGAATTTTCTTCTCCAGGGTCGACTTTCTGTTCTGACTCTTATTTCGGTATCCGTTCCACCCCCGTGTTACCACAGTAGCACGTAAAAAATCCCGGTCCTTCTGCCAAAAGTGCAGGTGGCAGGTTACAACTAAAACACGCATACACCTTAAGCCCGTTCGAATGTTGCGAATGTTTGTTCGCCCGAACATACTTCGGACACTTCGACGAACTATGATTCGTTTCTTAATTGAACATTTAGTTCGCCGAATATGGTTCGGACAGTCCAAACTTTACTTCATTCTCAGCTGGCTTGTAATGAGATGCAGCTTCGGCCCGAACTTGCGGCAGACGCGCAGCAGACAGCATGATCAAAAATGTAGGCTAAAGTCAAGTCAGTACACTTTAATCATCCCTCACAGGGTAATTCAACTAACTACTATCTCATTCTGGGTCTCCGAGACAAGGCTGCGCCTTCCACAAGTCAACAAATAAACAAATTCCCTCCGAAGCGAGTGAAGAACCTAGCGACACCGTCATCCATTTTTATTTTTGTTTTTTCTCCATTCACAGGAGAGCTCTGCTCTCAGCCATTCTCCATTCACAGGAGAGCTCTGCTCTCAGCCAATCAGAGGCAATGATCGTCCAATAGGGCGAATGTTCCCAGAACATGTTGAGCGAAGGTTTTTGGACCCCGAATATAGCTTCGACGAATACTTCCAACTAGGATCGCGAAGAAAAGTTGGCCCAATTAAGAACCAACTAGCTTCGCCGAATACTTCCAACTATTCGCGAAGAAACATTCGCTCAATTAAGTCGGAACGGGCTTTACGTATGTGGTTTTTCTTGAACCGGCCGTGCCGGCTTCGGCATTGGTCACAACTTGTCCCTAATATGTCAAATGACATCTGAGGACACTAACTTGCATCAACTCATCATCATCATTCGTTCAAACAGCCTAAATGCCGGTCTTCCGAGTCAGTCAGTTTACCGCTAAACGTCGTCTGGCGCGGACTGAGTCGTTGCTGAATGCTGTCAGTGGTCGGTGGCAGTGGTTGCCGAATGCTCTCACTGTGGTTGCAGAATGATCAGGCTCAGCGGTTGCCGAATGATCTCAGGGGATGTCGAATCTCAGTTGTTGCCGAATTCTCTCAGTGGCCGGTGGCCGCGAATGTGATCGCTGTAAAACACTGCTTGCGCCGGAATAGGCTGGCGTTCATTCGGGCCGCGTTCACAGTTGGCAGTTGTTGATCCGGCTTTTTATTTTTTATTTTTTTATAGCACTATTCTCCGCTCTCGAGCAGACTCTCTGCGCTCGCATGGTATTGTGCGTTTTCGGTTATTTCTCTGAGTCACAACTTCAATGACGGATCATCTGCCCGGGGTAGCCGCGGGTCGGTAGCCGATCGTCGTTTGAGTCAGTCAGTTTCAGATATGAAACGAGAAAGGACTCTAAAAAATATCGTTGGCGGGGTGGGGGGGGGGGGGGGGGGGCGGTCAGGGCAAGGGACATGGCCGGGCTGCTCCCAGTGGCATCTGTGTCACTTTGACCTTTCTTTCGCACAAGACGGGCTTTGCTTTCGCGAGCCCACGTTTCAAACCGTCAGATTGTGCCACACGGCCGCCGGAAATGACGTCAGTGGGAGAGGTTGCGTGCCGCAAACACTGCCGTAGCCGGAAAAGTCGGTAGGCCTAGCAACTCACTCATTTCAAGTACAGCGGGTCTCTATTAAAACTGACTGCTCAGCTGGTCAGTGGCTGGGTTAAAGTTTAAAAGATAGTGAATCTGTGGTCGGGTTAACTTGGTTTAAAAGATCAGTCAGTGAATTTGTGGTTGTGTTGAAGTTTAAAGGATCAGTGAATCTCAGTGCCGCCCGGCGGCGGGGTTAAAGTTTAAAAGATAAGTGAATCTGTTGTTGTGTTAAAAACCAGTTTAAGCTAGTAGTCAGTGAATAATGATGTGGTTTAAAAGATCACTGAATCAGTGGGTGGGTTAAAAACTGGTTTAAAAGATCACTGACTGATCCGGAATTCCCACCGTAGTGGAGCACTTTATGCTGTAAGAATAAGCTTTGTCTTTGCTATGCAGTTTGATTTGCTGAATGTGAATGACGAAGCCACATTGCTGTCGACAGCAAATCGGCTGATGACAGTGCATGATTGTAGGTGACATGCAGTGAAGGACAGCGTTATGACGTCATATAAACAACCTTGGAGTGATATGCAGTGAAGGACAGCGTTATGACGTCATATAAACAACCTTGGAGCACGTTGTGAAGGACAACATTATGACGTCATATAAACAACCTTGGAGCACTTTGTGAAGGACAACATTATGACGTCATATAAACAACCTTGGAGCACTTTGTGAAGGACAGCATTATGACGTCATATAAACAACCTTGGAGCACTTTGTGAAGGACAGCATTATGACGTCATATAAACAACCGTGGAGCACTTTTTGAAGGACAGCGTTATGACGTCATATACACAACATTGGCGTACTTTGAGAAAAGGACAGCGTTATGACGTCATATAAACAACGTTGGCGCACTTTGTGAAGCGGGACAGCGTTATGACGTCATATAAACAACCTTGGAGCAGTTTGTGAAGGACAGCGTTATGATGTCATATAAACGTTGGCGCACATTGTGAAGGACGGCATTGTGACATCCTATAAACAACGGGAGAACACTGTTAAGGACAGCATTGCGACATCCTATAAACAACGGGAGAACACTGTGTTAAGGACAGCATTGGGACATCCTATAAACAACGGCAGAACACTGTTAAGGACAGCATTGGGACATCCTATAAACAACCGGAGAACACTGTTAAGGACAGCATTGTGACATCCTATAAACAACGGGGGAACACTGTGTTAAGGACAGCATTGGGACATCCTATAAACAACGAGGGAGCCCTGTGTTAAGGACATCATCGGGACATCCTATAAACAACGGGGGAACACTGTTAAGGACAGCATTGTGAAATCCTATAAACAACGGGAGAGCACTGTGTTAAGGACAGCACTGCGACATCCTATAAACAACGGGAGAACACTGTGTTAAGGACAGCATTGGGACATCCTATAAACAACGGGAGAACACTGTTAAGGACAGCATTGGGACATCCTATAAACAACGGGGGAACACTGTGTTAAGGACAGCATTGTGACATCCTATAAAAAACGGGAAAACACTGTTAAAGACAGCATTGCGACATCCTATAAACAACGGGGGAACACTGTGTTAAAGACAGCATTGCGACATCCTATAAACAACGGGAGAGTACTGTGTTAAGGACAGCATTGGGACATCCTATAAACAACGAGGGAGCCCTGTGTTAAGGACATCATCGGGACATCCTATAGACAACAGGGGAACACTGTGTTAAGGACAGCATTGTGACATCCTATAAACAACGAGGGAGCACTGTGTTAAGGACAGCATTGGGACATCCTATAAACAACGGGGGAGCACTGTGTTAAGGACAGCATTACGACATCCTATAAACAACGGGGGAACGCTGTGTTAAGGACAGCATTGGGACATCCTATAAACAACGGGAGAGCACTGTGTTAAGGACAGCATTGCGACATCCTATAAACAACGAGGGAGTACTGTGTTAAGGACAGCATTGGGACATCCTATAAACAATGGGAGAACACTGTTAAGGACAGCACTGGGACATACTATAGACAACAGGGGAACACTGTGTTAAGGACAGCATTGGGACATCCTATAAACAATGGGAGAACACTGTTAAGGACAGCATTGTGACATCCTATAAACAACGGGAAAACACTGTTAAGGACAGCATTGGGACAATCTATAAACAGCGGGGAGAACACTGTGTTAAGGACAGCATTGCGACATCCTATAAACAACGAGGGAGTACTGTGTTAAGGACAGCATTGCGACATCCTATAAACAACGGGGGAACGCTGTGTTAAGGACAGCATTGGGACATCCTATAAACAACGAGGGAGCCCTGTGTTAAGGACAGCACTGTGATGCAGCAGAGGCAAGGAAAAGCCGTGCTGCAGTCAGAATCACTGAAAAACGGCGTTACTGGACCTTCTGCACGAGTGTTCCGTGCATGTGTATGCTACCTTCGTTCTTGTCTGCCTTTTTCCTCTTTTGGGCCAGTGTCGGACGTTGACATGCGCACAGCAGTAGTGGCGTCATTTCAGTGGGACCCCACAGTTCGTCATTCGACCCGTGCACCACACAGTTCGTCATTCGACCCGTGCACCCCACAGTTCGTCATTCGACCCGTGCACCCCACAGTTCGACATTCCACTGTGCACACCACAGTCACGTTATCGTGTTGACTCTGGGTGGTGTGACTTGAGACACTGTCGGCCCCGACAAGGCTTCGTGTCCTCAAAGCACAGACCGCTTTACCAGCGAAGTGCCCTTGACTCGTGTCTCTTATCTGCATGCTCACCACTTGCAGCTTTTCTTACAGAAGACTGAGCGATATATATATATATATATGCAAGGGGCGGTCCAAAATAGAAACAAAACAGTACGCACTGCCTTGACCTCCTGCACTGGCTGTGACGTCAGCTTGAGTCATTTTACCAAGCATAACAGGAATCTCACCATTATCTATACAACAGACCACTTTGGTGATATGCTTTCTGTCCCTTGTTTTTCCACTTTTCTTCTCAAAGACTTGATCTAGCGATTGGTTGTCCTAACCACACACACACACACACACACACACACACACACACACACACACACACACACACACACACACACACACGTACACACACACACACACACACACATACACACACACACACACACACACGCACGCACATGCACACACATACAAACACACACACACACATGTTCGCGCGTATGAATACGGAAGGAAAGGGATAATCAGAATGTTCACTGTCCTTTAATACTAAGTCCAGTGTACAAGAAATCAGTGACATCAGTTGTTACTGCAGTATATGGATATCAATGTGTGTGTGTGTGTGTGTGTGTGTGTGTGTGTGTGTGTGTGTGTGTGTGCACCTATTGCTCCATCACGCATGTCAGTGTGTACTGCTATGACTAGGTGCATGTTTTATGGGTGTGCAGACTATACGAATAACTACAAACTAAAAACATCAAAACAATAATACAAACTAAACATCTTGCGGTAGTCTTGTTGAAATGTCCCGTTAACCGCACAAGGTCACCCAGAACGATGAAACTCCGTTGTAAGTAAATGCACATTTCAAACCTTTTCCAAAAGTAAACCCTTTCGCAAGTCAAATCTAAAAACGCAATCCACGTACAAGTGGAAAACAACACATACAGACAGAAATATCAGGCATAAAACAACATATACAGACACAAACATCAGGCATTAAAACGACGTGTACCGACACAAACATCAGGCATAAAATAACATATACAGACAAAAACATCAGGCATACATTTTCAAAGAGCTAGTCCCTTCACAAGTGCCCTTGATAAAAAAAACAAAGCATAGTTATTATTATGGGGTACAACCGTGAAAAAGAAAGGTAGACTGCACGTATCTCCGCTTATTAAGGTGGGAAATGCATGGTCTGACAGACAGGGTGGGGGAACTATACAACAAACAACAGGTCTACCTTTCCGAAGAGATATATGAACAATACAATCATTACAAAAATCAAATAAATGACCCTTCAACAATCCGAGTTGGAGTGGGTTGTTGATTGTTGATGATCGCTTATATAGCGCTATTCTCCCCTCTCTTGAGCAGACTCACTGCGCTCGCATGTGGTTCTGCATGAGTGACTAGCTTTATAGCGCGTTTTTGTTTTTTGTTTTTTAATATCCACCGAAGTGGTGTACTTACAGCGCTGGCATGGCTGGTGCCACATGAAACTGCAGCCGTCTCGGTGCAAGTCCTGTGTACACCATACAACCATGCACCATGTCACTTCATGCAAAGCCACATACGTAAGGTGTATGCGTGTTTAGCTGTAACCTGCCACCTGCACTTTTGGCAGAATGACCGGGATCTTTTACGTGCTACTGCGGTAACACGGGGGTAGAACGGATACCGAAATAAGAGTCAGCACAGAAAGTCGACCCTGGAGAAGAAAATTCTCCCGCCGTTCCAGCAGGGATTCGAACCCGCGACCTTTCAATCACGAGTCCGGCGCTCTAACCACTGAGCTACCCCTCACCCCGTGGGTGAGACATCCACTGGTGACCCTCCACTGTCGACATCCGCGTCAATTTGTACTGCGTGCTGTCTGTAGACGCCTAGCCAGAGGCTCCAGCAGCAGAATGGCAGCCGAGGTGAAGACACAGGCACCTACGTAGCTGAAGGGGACGACGAAAGAGCCAGTCAGGTCCGCCAACGCCCCTGGAAATAGTGCGCACACACACACACACACACACACACACACACACACACACACACACACACACACACACACACACACACACACACACACACACACACACGTCATTAGAGGAAGCAGAGCGGACAGAGGGGGAAAGAGAGCGGACAGAGGGTCGAGGCGGTCAGTGCTAGACGCAAGAGGCGAAACAGCGGATCCCGTGGGATCCCGTGGGATCCCGTGGGATCCCGTGTCTCCCTTCAGAGACAGGAGCCTGACAACCCAACAATGAACTGCCGAGAGAAGCATGCAGCAGCAACTAGCTGTACAGCGTACTGATGCGGCGACCGCTCCTACCGATGATGGGGTGTGTGAAGGACATGAAGACAGCGTTGACGAGCAGCACGAGCCCCATCGCCTTGCCCAGTTGCGCCAGCCCCAGCAGGTCAATGATGACCACCACCATCAGGTTCTGACACGCCCCGCCGAACAGGCCGTAGAACACAGCGAACATCGCCAGCAGACCGAAGTTTGTGTAGAACCTGCAGGGAGAAAAAAACGAGCGATAAACGATCAGTGTAGTTAAGAATGAACAAACCAGACGATCATTGGTAGCTTCCGTCGCTCCTTTTGGTCGATATAACCTTGTTTTCGGGTAACATCGAATAATCTCCTTGGGAAATGATTTCACTCGGAGTATTGGCAATGAGCACGACCATCCTACCTGGTGA
>OY757548.1:934196-950876 GCA_963584105.1 Alviniconcha strummeri
GGGGGGCACTATGACAAGCAGTCGGAAGGACTGGGCGGAATGTTCTGTCACAGTCCACCCTATGGAACTACTTCAAGGTGTGCACGAAGTTTACGCTTGAAGGAGCTGAGTGACTGACAAGAGCTGACTGTCAGAGGTAGGTTGTTCCATAGATAAACACCAGAGAAGGATATACTTGTTTTGAATATGTCTATCATTGGCCTAGGCAAACTAAGCTGATAGTTCCTGGAGTTGGAATAGAGTGAGGGAGTGTGTGTGTACAGGTTAGCTAGGTACCCCGGGGCCTCATTGCTAAGGAGAGAGGGGGGGGGGGGGGCAGACAGACAGACAGAGACCCCCAACCAATGAACGACTTTGCTAGTTTGAAGTAAGTAAGTAAACATGGTGCTTTGCTAGTTTGAAGTAAGTAAGTAAACATGGTGCTTTGCTAGTTTGAAGTAAGTAAGTAAACATGGTGCTTTGCTAGTTTGAAGTAAGTAAGTAAACATGGTGCTTTGCTAGTTTGAAGTAAGTAAGTAAACATGGTGCTTTGCTAGCTTGCCCACTGCACTGCTCAAATAATTGTACGCACAGCGCCAACTTACTAGTCTAGGGGAGATAATGTACAGCTGACGTGATAAAGCCCCACATTTACCCAGCCCGCCAAGTGAGGCCAAGTGCAGCGAAGTGGTAAGTAAACATGGTGCTTAACGTCCACAGAAACCATGAGGCTTATTAGGGACGGTGGGAAGGGGGGAGAGGGGTATGGAGGTGGGGGAAGAAGGAGATTATTTACCTAATGTTTCATAATTATGAGGGACAAAGTCACAAGACAGTGTCCACAGACCACAACTTTTGAAGAGAAAAGAGAGCCGAAGCAGATTCGAACCGAGGTCCTTCTGCCTACCAGCCTAACACCTTACCGCTAGGCCAAACCGGCTGACAGCGAAGTGGCCCACTGTTTATAGAAATATACCTTGCCATGAAAGACCCCACAGTGAGCCGCTTTGGCACAGCGGTAAGGCGTTAGGCTGGTAAGCGGAAGGACCTCGGTTCGATACCGCTTCGGCTCTCCTTTCTCTTCAAAAAGGTTGTGGTTTGTGGACACTGTCTTGTGACTTTGTCCATCACTTCCTACTGAAACATTAAAATGGCTCTCATCGCTGCCCACCTTAACGCAGGAGTCATTCTGGTGGTGGCAGTGTAGCGATAGGTATATAATCTCCCTCGTCCCCACCTCCATACCCCTCCCCCCCTTCTCCCCGTCCCTAATAAGCCGTACGGTTTCTGTGGACGTTAAGCACCATGTTTACTTACATAAGATCCCAGACGGTGACAACTAGTTCCCAAAAACACGTGCTTCCCTTCTGCTCCTCCAGATATACCCTACGTTTGGGCCATTCATCAATCCTGCTAATATTTCTCTCTTCTTATTAATGTAGATAGCAGACACTTGCTGCGAAATGAAACTGCTGAAAGCGAAATTAAACTGCTGAAAGCGAAATTAAACTGCTGAAACGCTTCCTGCGGCCATATCTCTCTGTGTCTCTGTCTCTCTGAGTGTCTCTGTCTCTCTGTTTCTCTGTTTCTCTCTCTCTCTCTCTCTCTCTCTCTCTCTCTCTCTCTCTCTCTCTCTCTCTCTCTCTCTCTCTGTATATATATATAACCCGTCCCTAATAAGCCTTATGGTTTCTGTGGAAGTATGGCACCCAAGTAATGGAAATATATATATATGTGTGTCTGAATTTTTTAATGCTATTATTTGGAAATGAAAGCTTGATATCTCTTGTGTACATAAATATAAGACATAAATTGACAGGGTGACAGGAACTTGGTTAATTGTGCATTATGTTACGTCATAGGTCAGTGTCTCTCGTGTTACAGAAGACACCAGAAATACATGACTAGAGTCGGCTCAGTGGCCAGTTTGACTCTTGCCTTTTTTATTATACAATATTTCCTAATTAATACAGGAATATCTGTCACTTCTGACATTTAAAAAAAATCAAAAACAAATAAATAAAAAATCCTGCCTCTTTAACGATTTTGGTTTAAAATGTCTTCCTCGAAATACAGACATGCACGAAATAGATTACACATTTCTTTTCCTTAATTTTTTCTTCTTTTTTTTTCTTCCCGAAAGTAATTTGGAAGGGGGGGGGGGGGGGGGGGGGGGGCATTGCACTAACTTGGTCTGAACCATATATATAAATATACATGTCAGAGGGGTATTTGTTTCTTGCTTTCTGAAATTAATAACCAATCGCACTTAATTAGTAATCTGTCTTACATCTTATGTGGACATCATCACAAGTACAAAAGGATATAAGAATAACACACTTGAATCATTGATCAAAAAACATAATAAACAATTCAAAAGCAATGTTCTTTCCACATTTTCTTGATTGGAACCGGTACTGACCCCTGCTTTAGATATGGGGATAGCCAAGAGTGGCAGCAATCTAGTCCACAGTCCCCCAAGCCATATTCTCTGTCTCACGCCCTGTGTAAAAGCAAGAAAATCTTTTCACGGTGTCTTACCCTCTCTTGTGATGATGTACGATCAAACTAATTTGGATTGCAAAATTTTCAGTATTTCTGAAGATCTAGTAGAAACGATTGTGGCTTTGACCTTGAACATCGCAAAATGATATTTCTGAATGATACTCTGGCTGATGATGATGCATCACCATACTAAGTTTGACCGATCAGAGATATTGTCCGGGCAAACATTCACTGAAGTTCAGAACCGTTCACTGTGACCTTGACCTTGAATACAGCAAAGCAACCTTTTCACAAGACACTCCAGTTTATGAACATGCACTGTCAGATTAAGTTGGTCGCCCCCCCCCCCCCCCAACCCACCCAACAAAAAATAAAAAAATAAAAAATAAAAATAATAATAAAATAATAATAATAATAATAATAAAAATCAGCAGTTAAGAACATATAATAGAAATAGTCATATTTGATTGTATGAACCGAAATTCAGTTACTGTGACCTTGACCTTGAAGATAGAAACCCATTTTTCGCATATGACGCTCTGGTTTATAATGATGTCTCACCATCCTGGGTTTGGTTACAAATGGTTCAGCGATGCATAAGATATCATCCAAACTAACATTAACTGAAACTTTTAACCTTGGCTGTGACATTGACCTTGAACACAGCAATCCAACATTTTCACTGGATACTTCTTTGCTTATGATGATCTACACTCAAATTGAGTTTGGTTGCAAAAGACTATATAAGCCCACACTGTGACCTTGACCTTGAAGATACAATCCCATTTTTGCTCATGACATTCCGGCTCATGGTGGTGCACCGCAATACCAAGTCTGGTTACAAAAGATTGCAAACAAACAGTCAGCCGAGTGGGAACAAATGTGTGTCACGAGCGTTACATCCCTCAAACAGAACGACAACAAAATAGAAGCTCTTCTCTTTCCCTTTTCGTCTTCCTTGAAACCTTCTACCGTTCCCCTCCCTGACTCGATTACTCTTGGCTCTCACAACATCCCCTTCTCTGATTCTGCCAGGAACCTTGGATTCATTCTTGACTCAAAACTGTCCATGAAGAAGCACGTCATAAAAATCTGCCAAACTGCTTATTTCGAATTTAAACGCATTAATTCAATCCGCAGGTTTCTCACTGAAGACGCAACCAAGACTCCTGTTACTTCCTATATCCTCTCACGGCTTGACTACTGCAACTTTCTCTTCATGGGTACACCTAATTCTGTCATCCAACCTCTCCAGAAAATTCAGAACTTTGCTGCAAGATTTGTTCTCTTGGCACCCCGTCACCTCCTGGAAAAAAATGTACTGGCTTCCAATTTCAGAACATATTAAGTATAAAGTCGCTTGTATGTGTTTCAGTGCTATAAGTGGTTCTGGTCCTGCTTACCTCTCTGAACTGCTGCATGTCTACTCCATCTCGTACGCTACGCTCTTCTTCTGACACCCGCATGCTGGAAATCCAACAATACAAACGCAAGACTCATGGCTTTCGCACTTTCTCTTGCTTTGGACCCCACATTTGGAATTCACTTCCACAAGATCTTAGACACTGCTCAACCCTGTCATATTTTAAAGCCAAACTGAAAACCTTCCTCTTCTCCCAGCATTTCCATCCTAATATCAGTACCCAGTTTCTGCTACAGTCATTCTGTGTGTGTGTGTGTGTGTGTGTGTGTGTGTGTGTGTGTGTGTGTGTGTGTGTGTGTGTGTGTGTGTGTGTGTGTGTGTGTGTGTGTGTGTATGTATGTGTGTGTGTGGTGCGTTTGTTTGTTGTTGTTGTTGTATAATACTATATGTAAATTGTTTTGGTAGGACTATGCTCTACATGGGTATAGAATATCACATTTAGGTTAATATGTATCATGTGAGCGCCCAGGGCGTTGATAAGCGCATTTTATATATATATAAAGTAGCCAGTCCACGAAGTATCACACCCAAACCCTATTTTTGTAATGTTTAAGAAAGTGTTATTTTTTTACGGACACACTGTTACAAACTGACCTTTTGTGTCAGTGACAATAGGCATTACTAAATGAAATGTACATAGTTCAGCAAAACGTTAGAGCAGCGTACGGTTGTGTTGTTCTGTGTGCCTAGTGCCTACTGTGCCGGGACTGCTGCACGTGCGCTAAACGGGCTCATCAAATGTTTTGCTTCATGTCTGTGCTAGGAGTTTGCCCATTTGTAAACGGCTGTGTCATTATCTCGTGCACGTTCACCCCAGAGCAGCAAGTGGGTGGCCGACTTCAAAGAGATTCAAATTATGTCATAGAAAATCAAGTCTGAAACAAACTCAAAGACCAGCGTTCGGGAAAACAAATCAAAATCTACAAAAGGTTGAAAATGACGCTCGCGCTTTTTGTGGGACTACTGTACACAGCAACTTCCACATTTTTAGTACAGACGCCTTCGACTCGGTTAAAAAAGAAGAAGAAGAAAAAAGAAGAAGAAAAAAGCCGATAAAGTTCGACCACTTCAGTGTTTTTGCAGTTCTACCATAACCATATGTCCGGTGTCCAGCGGAGGTCATCTGTGGCGAAAACGTTCAAATTGTTTCGTATTGTCCTGCTGTACAGAAACGTCCTTCTTCACCTTTCGTGTTTTAATGACGTAGACAAGGTTCAATACTGGATAGCTAAAGCGCAAAGGCCGCATGGAAGAGACTGCTAGCATTTTGGGCAATTTGTTTATGCTTCATGCATATATTTTTGCTCATTCATTCACGCTTCATATAAATGTGTATATATACAAATGATGCGTTGATTTATTTTCTTCGATGTGTGTGTGTGTGTGTGTGTGTGTGTGTGTGTGCGTGCGTGCGTGCGTGCGTGCGTGCGTGCGTGCGTGCGTGCGTCCGTGCGTGCGTCCGTGCGTGCGTGTGTTATTTTCTTATTATTTAGTAGCTTAGCAAGGACTAGTAGTTAGGTTTTGATTGAAACTAAATCACAGTATTTGTAAAATAAAGTTTGTGAGGGCTCTCTCCCCCCCCCCCCCCTCTCTCTCTCAAACGAGATGAGGATAATGAACCTACACAAACAGCTGGAACGCAACAAGGGTTTGTTTGTGTACAGGATGTAACAATGAGGCATGTAACCTGTACACGCACATTCCCTCACGCTATTCCAACCCTCGAACTATCGCCTTAGAACTGAATGCTGTCTGCCTGTATGCTTACACATGTAGAACTGAATGCTGTCTGCCTGTATGCTTACACATGTAGAACTGAATGCTGTCTGCCTGTATGCTTACACATGTAGAACTGAATGCTGTCTGCCTGTATGCTTACACATGTAGAACTGAATGCTGTCTGCCTGTATGCTTACACATGTAGAACTGAATGATGTCTGCCTGTATGCTTACACATGTAGAACTGAATGCTGTCTGCCTGTATGCTTACACATGTAGAACTGAATGCTGTCTGCCTGTATGCTTACACATGTAGAACTGAATGCTGTCTGCCTGTATGCTTACACATGTAGAACTGAATGCTGTCTGCCTGTATGCTTACACATGTAGAACTGAATGCTGTCTGCCTGTATGCTTACACATGTAGAACTGAATGATGTCTGCCTGTATGCTTACACATGTAGAACTGAATGATGTCTGCCTGTATGCTTACACATGTAGAACTGAATGCTGTCTGCCTGTATGCTTACACATGTAGAACTGAATGCTGTCTGCCTGTATGCTTACACATGTAGAACTGAATGATGTCTGCCTGTATGCTTACACATGTAGAACTGAATGCTGTCTGCCTGTATGCTTACACATGTAGAACTGAATGCTGTCTGCCTGTATGCTTACACATGTAGAACTGAATGATGTCTGCCTGTATGCTTACACATGTAGAAGTGAATGATGTCTTCACTGTATACTTACACATGTAGAAGTGAATGATGTCTTCACTGTATACTTACACATGTAGAAGTGAATGTATTCACCGTATGCATGTAGCATATAGTGTGTGCATCTGACGCTGTGACATGCGCGTTTCTTCGGGGGATTTTTTGTGTGTTTCTTTCTTTCATGCATAGCCTACAGTTTGAATTATTCACGTTTCAAATGTTTATATAAATGCTGATTTTGTAATCCATTTACAGCCTAGTCCTCACCTGGACCAGCACACCTACAGGCCTGCTTCCACTCACCACTGCACTGTCATCACCTGGACCAGCATACCTACAGGCCTGCTTCCACTTACCACTGCATAATCATCACTATGGGTGGCGGTGACTGGTGAATAGACACTGGGTGGTGCTGATTGGACACTGGTGGTGACTGGACACTTGTTGGTGGTGATTGGACACTGGGTGGTGGTGATTGGACACTGGGTGGTGGTGAATGGTGATTTGACCCAGGGAGGTGGTGATTGGTGACTATACACTGGGTGGTGGTGATTGGACACTGGATGTGGTGATTGGTGACTGTCCAACTGGGTTGTGGTGACTACGCTGGGTGGTGGTGACTGGACACTGGGTGGTGGTGACTGACACTGGGTGGTGGTGACTGGACACTGGGTGGTGGTGATTGGACACCGGGTCGTGGTTACTGGACACTGGGTGGTGGTGACTGGACACCGGGTCGTGGTGACTGGACACTGGGTGGTGGTGACTGGACACCGGGTCGTGGTGACTGGACACCGGGTCGTGGTGACTGGACACTGGGTGGTGGTGACTGGACACTGGGTGGTGCTGACTGGACACCGGGTCGTGGTGACTGGACACTGGGTGGCGGTGACTGGACACTGGGTGGTGGTGACTGGACACGGGGTCGTGGTGACTGGACACTGGGTGGTGGTGACTGGACATTGGGTGGTGGTGACTGGACGAAGGATGCCGATCTCCTGGACGAGGGGGGAGGTCTGCAGTTGCTGGCGATGCCGAAGGACGGTACCCAGGTCCCACTTCTCCGATGACACCCGGCACACCTTTGGGTCCACCCGGCACAAAACGGTCCAGCAGGTCTCCTGCAAAATGTACACATATACCTTTTGTTCGAGGAGCAGCTTATGGGGTACCAATTTTGCGGCCAGCTTCCGAAGGTGAAGTTTTGTGTCGAGAATTGTGTTAACTGCACCACACGAAACAGAAAGCCTTGGAATTATTTCACGCATACAGATGTTTGGATCTTGTTGACGGGCTTTGCCACCACTGCCACAGTGCTCACCTTAAGGGCTGCTCTTACCACGCGCCTTTCTGAGCTTTGATTTCAAATGCCACCTGCTGATAGTGAAGCATAAAGCAGCCTCTTTCTGAGCTTTGATTTTGAATACCCCCTACTGACAGTGAAGCATAAAGCGGCCTTCACTAGCCCTGTCTTCAAGGGTCGGAGAGTCTCAATGCGTGCTCACTGAGCTGCAGTGTTGCAAGGGCTGGAGTCCAACCGACTGCTGACGTCAGAGGGGACCCCGTGCCGTTGGCTGCGCGTCACGATCCAAGAGGCCGGTGACGGGAGGCGGAGAACGCTGAGGGGGACTGGCGGCAGACCGGCGGTTGTCGTCAGAGGCGAGCCGCTACTGCAGAACGGGGACTAAGCTGGCCACGGACGTTAATTCCGACTCTGTGGACATGGACGGGTCATCAATGTTTGTGGGTAAAGCAGCTGCAGAAGCCTCCTCTGGGTCTGCTACTGACGCTGACACGCCGCATCGCTCCTCTGGCCAGGACGGCTTTGTGGGCTGAGGTGACGCGCCGCCCAGTGCCGCTGCTGAGGGCGATAAGGCGGGGGCATCAGCGGCCCGCTTCTGGCCGCAAAAGCCGCGGCGGACGAGACACAAGCATAGAGCGGCGCCCAGCAGAGCGCCCAGTGCAACGGCTGTTACGAAGGCGATGGCGAGCCGCGTGTTGGTGAGAGAGCC
This sequence comes from Alviniconcha strummeri, assembly GCA_963584105.1. NCBI lineage: Eukaryota > Metazoa > Mollusca > Gastropoda > Provannidae > Alviniconcha > Alviniconcha strummeri. The sequence goes on from OY757548.1 coordinate 942,554, forward strand.
GCCCTCGTCAGACCCGGGGCCGGCCGTGCTGGTGGTCTCCCCGCCCGCCGTCCCTGGCTCTGCAACAACAACAATTAAAAACAACATACTTCCTCCCTCAGCTCCATTTCACTGATTTGTCTGACAAAGTCAAAAGACCACTTGCTAATTCTCTAAAGTTTCTCCGTTGATGTAAGATACACAGCACCACTCCCTGCACAGTAGGCCTCAAACGGTGACTCAAACTGTCACTGTAGATGTTCACTTTGTAAGTGCGATACCCGCCTAACGGTACAGTTTCCAAAAGCAGGTACCTGGTGTAAGGCTCAGTGCACTAGTGCACGAGGCAACATCAGCACAGACCTTGAGAGGAACTCTGGTACAGCCTTCACACACCGTGCTTTCTTTGACTGTCAGATACTCAGGCACCCTTCCAGCAGTGAGGAAATGATCCAACTCGGTGTGGAAACAGTTTGGCACTGGACCTCGTCTTGCGCACTTATATTTGTCTTAATCGACACTGATGTGCATTTTGAGAGGTTCTCATGTGACAATTGAAAAAAAGAAAAGGTTTGTATGTTAAATGTCAAGGTCGCATGGAGGAATCATATTATAATGATCTGCTGAACTTCCGATCGTTTTGCAACAAAACAGCTTGAACATACATCACCATCAGCTGCAGCCTTTTGCCAAAATAATTAGTCAAGGTCACAACGCAGGTTCATCATCTTAACGAATGCTGGTCAGAAAGATATCTTCCGAATGGCTGAACATTTTGTTACACAAGCTGATATGATGATGCTCACCATGAACCTAGTGTGTGTATTGGTATGACCCATACGCAAAACGGAAAATCATGCAGTAGTTTACAGTGATCGTATTTTGATGATGTGTTTTTTTCAGGACCACTTCAGAAACAAGGTTTGTCGCTTTGCTTGACAAATTACGATGACATGGTTCGTGTAGGGCCCAGACACATTGTTCCTTTCTTAGGGTATAATGTGATTATGTAAACACACACTGTGACCTTAAACTCGAGAACAACAAATCAGTCTCTTCATATAACACCTCAGCTTACAATGACAGATCACTATGATCACTGTGTTAAATTTGGCCACAGAAGGTTCAGCTGTTCAAAAGACATCGTCCAGACAGACATTGTTGTTGTTGAGTTGATGCTTAATGTCCTCAGATGTCATTTGACATATTAGGGACAAGTTGTGACCAATGCCGAAGCACGGTTCAATACGTAAGGTGTATGCGTGTTTAGCTGTAACCTGCCACCTGCACTTTTGGCAGAATGACCGGGATTTTGTACGTGCTACTGTGGTAACACGGGGGTGGAACGGATACCGAAATAAGAGTCCAGCACAGAAAGTCGACCCTGGAGAAGAAAATTCTCCCGCCGTTCCAGCAGGGATTCGAACCCGCGACCTTTCAATCACGAGTTCGGCGCTCTAACCACTGAGCTATCCCCGCCCCCTCCCAGACAGACATTCCTGAACAGCTTGAATTTGTACTGTTGCCTTAACCAGCCGTGAGACAGCAAACTATGACAGTTTGAACTTTTACTGTATCTTCACCAGCTGGGAGACTGCAAACTAGGACATTTTGAACTTTTACTGTTGGCTTGACCAGCTGTGAGAAAGCAAACTAGAACCTTTCAACCTTTACTGTTGGCTTGACCAGCTGTGAGAAAGCAAACTGTGACATTTTGAACTTTTACTGTTGGCTTGACCAGCTGTGAGACAGTAAACTAGAACCTTTTGAACCTTTACTGTTGGCTTGCATGACCAGCTATGAGACATCAAATTAGAACATCTTGAACTTTATTGTTGGCATGACCAGCTGTGAGACAGCAAACTAGTTTTGTCACTGGACACGTAGGCTTATACTGGCCTTCCACCACACCAAGTAGTTTTGTTGCCTAAGGATCGGCCGGTCAGAAGATACAACACGCACAGCTTTGGTATCAGTCACGTAACCAGTGCATTTCGGTCTTACAGACTGAAAACATGACAATGTTATACTACTGTATTAATCCCTTTCAATAAATATTGTGTCCACTTGCTGGCAACCACAAATGTACAACATAATCAGTGCATGTGCGAACTAAATCAAACAGTACCACATAAAAAAGTGATACATTTTCCAGGACCATGAGCAGTGTGAGTCAAAATAGTGTTTACTGAACATACAGAAGTACAAATACTTCACACACACACACACACACACACACACACACACACACACACACACACACACACACACACACACACACACACACACACACACACATCCACCCACGCACCTTACCTTTACATGCACATATGAATACATACACGCACGCAAGCGCAGCCATGACGTCACTCACTCAAATAAAAAGCTATCACTCATCAGTCAATGTACCAAATCACTTCAGTCTCGCAAAGTTGAAAATGTCAATCCATGGTGTAATTTTAAAGTAAACCAACGTTATACTGAGCTCAGTAAACCAACGTTATACTGAGCTCAATAAACCAGTGCTTTTCAGTCTTACACAGTTGAATACATGCAGAAATCCACGTCGTCTTTCTTTATTTAGTGGTCTAACTACTCTCAATATATGGTATGGTCACAGGCCCTCAGGACCAGACCGTGTGAATAAGAACTGCAATGACTGTCGGGGGAGGACCACATCAGGACAGGCAACACCCATTAGCGGCCATATTACAAACCGTGTGTAAGGAGAGGAGAGCTTGTCCCAGGAACTTCTGACCCAGTAACTACTGTCCCACCGGAGGTTCAAATCCAGCAATGGCAGGGAAAGCGCACTCGTCAGTTCCGGTTGCCCAGACCAAATGACGATAATACCAGTTCCGGTTGCCCAGACCAAATGATGATAATACCAGTTCCGGTTGCCCAGACCAAATGATGATATACCAATTCCGGCTGCCCACACCAAATGATGATAATACCAGTTCCGGTTGCCCACACCAAATGATGAGAATACCAGTTCCGGTTGTCCAAACCAAATGATGATAATACCAGTTCCGGTTGCCCAGACCAGATGATGATAAAACATGTATATAGATTCAGCCAGGGTACAAGATATTAGAAGTATCCCCCCCCCCCCCCCCCTTCTTTCGGCCTGAATTCTTATGCTAGACGCCATTTGTTATTTGCTGCCTTACCTCCGGCCACCGTCCTGTTGCTGCAGTTGCTGGCTCGGTAGAAGCTGGGGTCGGGGTTGGGCTTGTCCACGCACGGCACGCCCACAGTGCATCGCCACCACCCGTTCAAAGTGGAATTGGCAATGAAGCTGTACTCCGACACCCACGTGCCGTTGTCGGAAGTGCAGCCGCACCCGAGGGAACCTGAGCGGAAGTGGCAGCGGGAGAGGTTGGTGGCGCAGTGGGACGTGTGGCTGGAGACGGCGACGGACGGCGCCGGAGCCCTGCGGAATTGGGGCCTGATGGTCAGGTGACTGCCTGTGCATCCAACGTCCATGGCAAAGTCCGTGGACCTTCGGAAGCGCACCGTACACGTCAGAGTGACCGTCTGGCCCCACGTCCAAACATCTGGACACTCCAGCACGGTTTGAGGGAAGTCTGAAATAGAAAGTTTCATTCATATGACAGCATGCTTGAGACGCAACAGAAACGCTTCAGTGAAACCAGTAAGAGGACCTAACACACGCACACGCACGCACACACACACAGACACACACACACGCACGTACGCACGCACGCACGTACGCACGTTTGCACGCACACACACACACACACACACACACACACACACACACACACACACACACACACACACGCGCTCACACGCACACACACACACTCACAAACACACACACACACGGACACAGTTGTATGGATTCTTTTGACACATCACGCACACACCACCTTCACACTGCTTACGCTTCAACGGTAAAGTCAGCAAAGCATGGATGCAGACAAAGTTCAATAGAGGCTGCAGTCATGAACAGTTTAAATGCCTCGCATAAGCGATGTCCGAGGAAAAGGCACCGTACAGGTTGTTCTAGAGGCAAATGGCATTATGTTATTTTCCTTGACTTGAACACATCAGGTTACTGTCAGTGATGTCTTCATTTCCATCGTCAGTGCCGAAATTCATTGGCAGTCCTTGGAACTCCGGTTCCTGTAGCCCCACAGCTAGCTTTGCTACTAGTATGGTCATTATGGCTGCGCTGCAAACATGGTCATCACATAGTTATGGCTGAGCGACAGTGTTTGCTGGCATGTACCCGTGACTGCTTGCTGCTTTGGCCAGTGTTACCGAGAAAGTGACAAAAGGCGGTGGAGGGGAGGGGGAGTGAAGAGTGTAATTACAGCCAGTGACTGCCCTTGTGCTGCCCTTCACACGGGTTTAGACGGACGTGATGAGCCAGTGGAAATTCGACCCACGGCGGGAGAGTTAGTGAAGAAAGGAGAACTATAGCGACAGTGCGCTTGTTGTGTTTTCACCACGGGTAGGATATAGCCTACAGCTCAGAGGGACGGGTAGGATGTAGCCCACAGCTCAGAGGGACGGGTAGGATGTAGCCTACAGCTCACAGGGACGGGTAGGATGTAGCCCACAGCTCAGAGGGACGGGTAGGGTGTAGCCAACAGCACAGAGGGACGGGTAGGATGTAGCCTACAGCTCAGAGGGACGGGTAGGATGTAGCCCACAGCTCAGAGGGACGGGTAGGATGTAGCCTACAGCTCACAGGGACGGGTAGGATGTAGCCCACAGCTCAGAGGGACGGGTAGGGTGTAGCCAACAGCACAGAGGGACGGGTAGGATGTAGCCCACAGCTCAGAGGGACGGGTAGGATGTAGCCTACAGCTCAGAGGGACGGGTAGGATGTAGCCAACAGCTCAGAGGGACGGGTAGGATGTAGCCAACAGCACAGAGGGATGGGTAGGATGTAGCCCACAGCTCAGAGGGACGGAGGGACGGGCAGGATGTAGCCTACAGCACAGAGGGACGGGTAGGATGTAGCCCACAGCTCAGAGGGACGGGTAGGATGTAGCCCACAGCACAGAGGGACAGAGGGACGGGCAGGATGTAGCCTACAGCTCACAGGGACGGGTAGGATGTAGCCCACAGCTCACAGGGACGGGTAGGATGTAGCCTACAGCTCACAGGGACGGGTAGGATGTAGCCTACAGCTCAGAGGGACGGGTAGGATGTAGCCTACAGCTCAGAGGGACGGGTAGGATGTAGCCTACAGCTCACAGGGACGGGTAGGATGTAGCCCACAGCTCAGAGGGACGGGTAGGATGTAGCCCACAGCACAGATGGGCGGGTAGGATGTAGCCCACAGCACAGAGGGACGGGTAGGATGTAGCCCACAGCTCAGAGGAACGGGTAGAATGTAGCCCACAGCTCAGAGGGACGCCAAGAGATGAAAGCGCCAATGGCCATTCTTTCAATGAACAGCACGCCATTTGTGGATCAACACAAACCCGCATCCGGACTAACTAGCCGGGTATCTCGGTGTGTGTGTGTGTGTGTGTGTGTGTGTGTGTGTGTGTGTGTGTGTGTGTGTGTGTGTGTGTGTGTGTGTGTGTGTGTGTGTGTGTGTGTGTGTGTGTGTGTGTGCGTGCGTGCGTGCGTGCATGCGTTCGTGCGTGCGTGCGTGCGTGCGCGTGTGTGCGTGTATGTGTGTGAAAACACTGACCAAAACAGTAAGCAATGACGTTTGCATGCCAGCAAACACTGAGCAACGCACTGCGCGCCTCTTCAACTAATGTGCCACTGATAGCAACTGCCGCCAAGCGATAAGTGACAGCTGCAACATGGCGCCCGTTCAGTCAGCGTCAAGGTGCATCTACTTTTGGACCAGTGCACAGACCCACCATCATTCAAGAGGGCGTGTCTTGGAATTCGTGCTGAGTTGTCTGCTCATTTGTCCAAGTGGGTGGAGCTTCTGACTAAAAACGACAGGTCATGTGCTGAAGACTGCTGGCCTTTTATTTAAATGCGTGCTCATTTCGATAGTCGCCTCTCATTTCGACAGTCGCACCCATTTCGATTGTCGCCACTCACAAAAGAATATTTTCAGGCTAGTCGTGGTGCTTCGTGCGTTCAGGAAACTCGAGTGTTTGCCTCTGCAAGTGAGACTTTTGCCTGCGTGTCGCGGCTCCAACTGTAGCACAGTTTCGTACATCGCCCTGCAGCAAAGGAAAAGCCGTCATCAAACAGTGCAGTTTCTATGTACACTGAAGGGAACAAATCATGTTGTTAATCATGTTCTAATTGTCTACTATTTTATCAACGAACCTGTTCCTACTTCTTCCTCAGTCTTAGTCCCTCTTTGGGGTCCAGCAGTGGGTACTGCGGACGCGGAAACTGAGGTCACCTGTGCTGAGAACCCAGAGCTGACAAATGTTTCCCTTTAAACCTGGAGTAGGTCCAATATAGCTATGCATGCTTTGCCTGCTGCCAAGAATTTCTTCAAGACTTTCTCCCTACGTTTTAAGCGTGTTCTAGCTAAAGCCCGTTCTTAAAGCGAACATTTGTTGGAAATATTCGGCGAATATAGCTGGATCTTAATTGGGCGAACATTTGTTGGGAGTATTCGGCGAATATAGCTGGATCTTAATTGGGCGAACATTTGTTGGGAGTATTAGGCGAATATAGCTGGATCTTAATTGGGCGAACATTTGTTGGGAGTGTTCGGCGAATATAGCTGGATCTTAATTGGGCGAACATTTGTTGGGAGTATTCGGTGAATATAGCTGGTTCTTAATTGGGCGAACATTTGTTGGGAGTATTCGGCGAATATAGCTGGTTCTTAATTGGGCGAACATTTGTTGGGAGTATTCGGTGAATATAGCTGGTTCTTAATTGGGTGAACAGTTGTTGGGAGTATTCGGCGAATATAGCTGGATCTTAATTGGGCGAACATTTGTTGGGAGTATTCGGTGAATATAGCTGGTTCTTAATTGGGCGAACATTTGTTGGGAGTATTCGGCGAATATAGCTGGTTCTTAAGTGGGCGAACATTTGTTGGGAGTATTCGGCGAATATAGCTGGTTCTTAATTGGGTGAACATTTGTTGGGAGTATTCGGCGAATATAGCTGGTTCTTAATTGGGCGAACATTTGTTGGGAGTATTCGGCGAATATAGTTGGTTCTTAATTGGGCGAACATTTGTTGGGAGTATTCGGCGAATGTACCTGGTTCTTAACTGGGCGAACATTTGTTGGGAGTGTTCGACGAATATAGTTGGATCTTAATTGGGCGTATATTTGCTTTCGCGAATAGTTCGGTTTTTTTTTTTTGTCGAACTATATTTGGGGTCCAAAAAGCTTCGCTCAACATGTTCTGGGAATATTCGCCCAGTTCGACGAACCTTGTCTCTGACTGGCTGAGAGCAGAGAGCTGTCCTGCGGATGAGGATGAAATAAAACTAAAAATGGATGACGGTGTCTCTAGGTAATTCACTCGCTTCGGAAGGATATGTTTTAATTTGTTGACTTGTGGGCGGCGCAGCCTTGTCTGTGGAATGCAGAATGATACAGTAGTTAGTTGAATTACCCCGTGAGGGATTGATTCAAGTATACTGACTTGACCTGACTTGACTTTAGCCTACATTTTGGATCATGTTGTCTGCTGCGCTTCTGCAGCAAGTTCGGATCGAAGCTTGCATCTCATTATAAGCCAGTTAAGAACGAAGTATTGTTCGTCGAACCATGTTCGTCGAACTAAAAGTTCAATTAAGAAACGAATCACAGTTCGTCGAACTGTCCGAAGTATGTTCGGCGAACAAACACTTGGCCCAGTTAAGAAGGGGCTTTAGGCAGTTTCCCGTGCGGCCCGCGGAATGAAACAGTCACCGTGCCCATAGTAGGTACCAAGCGAGTCAGCAGTTGTCGCGGTGAGTGCCTGCGGGACATAAATAGGTAGCAAGAAATGGAGTGGGAAATAGTTTTTGATGTAGCAAAATACGTGTTATTGTGTACTGATAGACAGCCGGATGGATAAATAACTGATTTTTGGCGTTGTAACAGTACATTAGACGCAAAAGGTTGTGATTTAGTGCTTTGCGTTTAGAGGTGGTGTGAGAGAAATGTGAATGAATGATACGTCCTGAGGTGACCTTGTGCGGTTGACGGACGTTGAAATCCAAGAACCAACTGCCCCTCCTAGGGGCTGGTATGGAGTCTGGAGAAATTGTTATTCTTTGTTTCTTCCTTTTTGATAGATAGATACCCCGATCACAGAGGAACTGACTACAATGAGTTGTGCGCGAAGCAATTTAAATGACGATTTAATCAGTCTAAAGGCTGGTTGGGTCCACATTAAACATGTGCAGCTGGTAGTTGGGTGAAAATCCCCA
>OY757548.1:951076-973443 GCA_963584105.1 Alviniconcha strummeri
TGTCAGGGGGCTATGCACCATTGTGATGTCAGGGGGGCTATGCACATTGTGATGTCAGGGGGCTATGCACATTCTGATGTCAGGGGGGCTATGCACATTCTGATGTCAGGGGGCTATGCACATTCTGATGTCAGGGGGCTATGCACATTCTGATGTCAGGGGGCTATGCACATTCTCACGTCACTGCTCTAGGTACAGCCTTTCTATCCATGCACCAGTGTTTCATTTCATTTCTGATTTGTCAGTATCCGGTGAACCCTTCTACCGGTGTTTCATTTCATTTCTGATTAGTCAGTATCCGGTGACCCTTCTACCAGTGTTTCATTTCTGATTTGTCAGTTACCGCCGTATTCGTCTACCAGTGTTTCATTTCATTTTTGATTTAATTCCCAGCCAATTCTGATTTATTGTTGTTGTTGTTGATCGCTTTTATAGAGCTAATCTCCGCTCTCGAGAACACTTACTGCGCGCTTGTCACATCTGATTCTACGTGAAAGTGACTGAAGCTTTTAATAACGCGTTTTGACTTCCCATCGAAGTGGTGTATTTACAGCGCTGTTCGGCAGTTACATGGCAGTTACATGGCAGTTATATGGCAGTTACATGGCAGTTACATGGCAGTTATATGGCAGTTACATGGCAGTTACATGGCAGTTATATGGCAGCTGACGCGTGAAGCTGCGGCCGTCTGATCGCGTCGTCATCAAGAGTTGATATCTCTGTCCACAGCTCTGTCGTCGTCATCAAGAGTTGATATCGCTGTCCACAGCTCTGTCGTCGTCATCAAGAGTTGATATCTCTGTCCACAGCTCTGTCGTCGTCATCAAGAGTTGATATCTCTGTCCACAGCTCTGTCGTCGTCATCAAGAGTTGATATCTCTGTCCACAGCTCTGTCGTCGTCATCAAGAGTTGATATCTCTGTCCACAGCTCTGTCGTCGTCATCAAGAGTTGATATCTCTATCCACAGCTCTGTCGTCGTCATCAAGAGTTGATATCTCTGTCCACAGCTCTGTCGTCGTCATCAAGAGTTGATATCTCTGTCCAGCTCTGTTCCATCCGCAGCCTGCTCCTTTGTTTTCCGTTGGGTTCTGTTGTTGTTGTTGTTGTTGTTGTTGTTGTTTGCGTGTGTGTGTGTGTGTGTGTGTGTGTGTGTGTGTGTGTGTGTGTGTGTGTGTGTGTGTGTGTGTATTTCTTTCCCCAACAGAAAGGCAGCCTACCTGATAGGGTGAGGTGGTGGTGATGGGCACTGTGGCGTTTCGCCAGCTGCCAGTCCCCTGGCCAGCCGTGCTCCAAGTGGTCACTGACAGGCCGTCCATCAGCTTGATGGACACGTTGAGGGAGGAGTCGGAGTTGTTCATTCTGTACTGGAACCTCAAGCAGTCCACGCGCTGCTGGCCGCTGGGGCGGGTCAGCGCTGACGTCAGAGTGGCCACGTCGTCTGTGGCGTTGACGTGTAGCACACTCCTGTAAGCAGGACACTTTGACAGCAGGACATTTTGACAGCAGGACATTTTGACAGCAGGACATTTTGACAGCAGGACATTTTGACAGCAGGACATTTTGACAGCAGAGCATTTTGACAGCAGGACACTTTGACAGCAGGACATTTTGACAGCAGAGCATTTTGACAGCAGGACACTTTGACAGCAGGACACTTTGACAGCAGAGCATTTTGACAGCAGGACATTTTGACAGCAGAGCGTTTTGACAGCAGCTGCTTTGCTTCGGGCGGGGGTCGGTTTTCACTTGTGCTTTACTAACCTGAGCATTTCCTTCTGTTTAAAAATAACATGTAAGCGCTAGGAAACTATGCCAGTGGTCGTTAGTCTCAAGAATACGATGGACTCAGTATCTTATATAGCACACACACACACACACACACACACACACACACACACACACACACACACACACACACACACACGCACACACACACGCACGCACGCAAGCACGCACATGAACACACAAACCTGCGCGCCCACGCACACGCACACACACACCGCGCGCGCACACACACACACACACACACACACACACACACACACACACACACACACACACACACACACATACACACACAACACACACGCACGCACGCACATACAACACAACGCGCAAACGCGCGCACTCACACACATTTTGAAATTGTTATCATAATCATCATCATCATCATCATCATCAAAACTGAGTATCCGATCAACATCTAAGCAGTGCATTAATAAAGTGTATGTAGAACAATTTAAATGACTCCGTCGTTCAGTCAGCCATAACAGTGGTCAAGACAAGTTCCAGATGCTGCCACGTGCACTCACGTACTGGAGTCGTTGGAGTCCGGAGTCGTGTCCCAGTTCTCCTGCTGCCAGCCACAGCAAAGCGCCGGTGGGGACTCGCTGAAGGCCAGTTCTACAGAACAACGAGACAATCAGACACTTCTGCAGACAACCAGACAGTCAGTCTGTACTGGATGAAGGCCAGTTCTACAGACAACGAGACAATCAGACACTTCTGCAGACAACCAGACAGTCAGTCTGTACTGGATGAAGGCCAGTTCTACAGACAACGAGACAGTCAGACACTTCTGTAGACAACCAGACAGTCAGTCTGTACTGGATGAAGGCCAGTTCTACAGACAACGAGACAATCAGACACTTCTGTAGACAACCAGACAGTCAGTCTGTACTGGATGAAGGCCAGTTCTACAGACAACGAGACAATCAGACACTTCTGTAGACAACCAGACAGTCAGTCTGTACTGGATGAAGCCAGTTCTACAGACAACGAGACAATCAGACACTTCTGTAGACAACCAGACAGTCAGTCTGTACTGGATGAAGGCCAGTTCTACAGACAACGAGACAATCAGACACTTCTGTAGACAACCAGACAGTCAGTCTGTACTGGATGAAGGCCAGTTCTACAGACAACGACGAGACAATCAGACACTTCTGTAGACAACCAGACAGTCAGTCTGTACTGGATGAAGGCCAGTTCTACAGACAACGAGACAATCAGACACTTCTGCAGACAACCAGACAGTCAGTCTGTACCGGATGAAGGCCAGTTCTACAGACAACGAGACAATCAGACACTTCTGTAGACAACCAGACAGTCAGTCTGTACTGGATGAAGGCCAGTTCTACAGACAACGAGACAATCAGACACTTCTGTAGACAACCAGACAGTCAGTCTGTACTGGATGAAGGCCAGTTCTACAGACAACGAGACAATCAGACACTTCTGTAGACAACCAGACAGTCAGTCTGTACTGGATGAAGGCCAGTTCTACAGACAACGAGACAATCAGACACTTCTGTAGACAACCAGACAGTCAGTCTGTACTGGATGAAGGCCAGTTCTACAGACAACGAGACAATCAGACACTTCTGTAGACAACCAGACAGTCAGTCTGTACTGGATGAAGGCCAGTTCTACAGACAACGAGACAGTCAGATACTTCTGTAGACAACGAGACAGTCAGTCTGTACCGGATGAAGGCCAGTTCTACAGACAACGAGACAATCAGACATTTCTGCAGACAACGAGACAGTCAGTCTGTACTGGATGAAGGCCAGTTCTGAAGACGAGACAGTCAGTCTTTACTAGCTAAAGGCCAGTTCTACAGACAACAGGACAGACTGCAGTGGCTGAAGGCCAGTTCTACAGACAACGAGACAATCAGACAGTTCTGATTGATTGGTTTGATTGAACTTTATTTCTCAACGGTGAAGATATTTGCACAAAGGCTGACTCACATATCTGCCGTTGCTACAGTACTACTAATAACCAAGACATTCACAGTGAAATATTATTACAGAAGGATATCGACAAATACAGCATCAGTAAAATTAAAAATTAAATTAATAAAATAATAATAATAAAACCAACAACATATATAAAACCAGACAGCGATTGCAACGGAAATGAAAAAAATAGCAGTGAAAACAACTGGAGCGAAAAAGTCTAAAACTCAGTTACACACACACACACACACACACACACACACACACACACACACACACACACACACACACACACACACACACAGAGAGAGAGAGAGAGAGAGAGAGAGAGAGAGAGAGAGAGAGAGAGAGAGAGAGAGAGAGAGAGAGAGAGAGAGAGAGAGAGAGAGAGAGAGAGAGAGAGAGAGAGAGAGAAACTGGGTAATTTACAGAGAGCAGGGGAAGGGGAGGGATACAATTAAGCTAAAAAAAAATAAAAAATAAAAAATATAACAAGGAAAAAGAAACGGATACTAAATTTACGGATACTAAATTAGTACATCAAATGTAAAAACAAAAACAAAAACCACAACAACAAAAAACCACAACTACAACAAAAATATAACAAATTAATAAGTAAAAGATATAGAAGGAATATAGACATAAATATATATATACACACACATACATGTATATATATACAGACATGTATGCACATATTACACACACACACACACACACACACACACACACACACACACACACACACAACGAGACAGTCAGTCTGTGCTGGATGAAGGCCAGTCCAACAGACGAGACAGTCAGTCTTTACTAGCTAAAGGCCAGTTCTACAGACAACGGTGCAGACTGTAGTGGCTGAAGGTCAGTTCTACAGACAATGAGACAGACTACTGGCTGAAGGCCAGTTCTACAGACAACGACACAGTCAGTCTGTTTCGCCCGCTCACTCGGCTACTCGCGGTGAGCAAAAGGTGTCATAACTACGGGTGTGGTTCACCACCCGTCGCTCTGGCGCTCACCAACCACACAACTTACCGTCATCATGTGCCAATCGGGAGTTCTGCGATGCCACTGACACCACCGTTCAGCCAATCAAAACGCCACCATCGTTCAGCCAATCAAAACACCACATCTTTCAGACAATCAAAACGTCACCATCGTTCAGCCAATCAAAACACCGAGATTTGTTTTAAGATGAAGATTCTGCTTTAAACCCTAGGAGCGCCCCGAGTGGTGTCCCCTCAAACTATACCCAGGACTGTCCTGGCCGGCCACAGAGCGACTGGCCGGAGGGTTGCCACCGTTACCTTTGCAGTAACAATGACACAGGTTCTTTGATGACGACATATATCTGCCATCAAATAAGGCAAATTACAATCATTGGAATGATGAATGTGCATTCGACCGGTCAAAACACTACCACATGCCGTCAGATCACCGTGCATTCCATCAGTCAGCACACAGTAATGTAGCTGGGGGATGCCACAGTGAAACGACAGTTTCACAGTACAGTACCTGGGGTTTGACACAGTGAAACGACACAGTTTCACAGTACAGCACCTGGGGGCTGACACAGAGAAATGACACAGTTTCACAGTACTGTACCTGGGGTTTGAAATAGTGAAGCGACACAGTTTCACAGCACAGTACCTGGGGTTTGACATAGTGAAGCGACACAGTTTCACAGTACAGTACCAGGGGTTTGACATAGTGAAGCGACACAGTTTCACAGCACAGTACCTGGGATTTGACATAGTGAAGCAACACAGTTTCACAGTACTGTACCTGAGGTTTGACATAGTGAAGCGACTCAGTTTCACAGTACTGTACCTGGGGTTTCACATCGTCCCTCGTGGAGTGAGATAGGCTGAAGTTGTAGTAACTTTCTCGGCTCTCCTGTGAACCCGCCGCCTCCAAACAACCTGAACTGCAGCTGTAGGTCAGAAGGGAAAACAGTGATCGTCCTTTTTATCTTACTCCTGGTACCATCGGCGTCGTTGTGGTCATCGTTATCATCATCGTCACAAGGCAGAGGCGGAGAGTTCAGTTCAGTTCAGATTGTGTCTTCGTGCTCAGCAAAATCCGTATACGCTCCACCCAGTCTGCTGCACTGACCCCGGCCTTTTTGTCAAATCAATTCTAAGGGAACTGCCTTGAAGGAGACTGTTATGAGAGAGAGAAAGAGAGAGAGAGAGAGAGAGAGAGAGAGAGAGAGAGAGAGAGAGAGAGAGAGAGAGAGAGAGAGAGAGAGAGAGAGAGAGAGAGAGAGAGAGCGAGCTGTGACGCACCTTGCCGACCACTGGCGGCAGAGTGAAGGTGACGGTGTAGCTGAGGTGTTCCTGCGACGCGTAGCTGCTCCTGTTGAGCATGGTGAGCACGGGGCCGTGGCGCTGCAGCAGGAAGCAGTCGAGGCGGTAGGGCAGCGGGCTGGTGAAGACGAACTCCACACACGACGCCGTCGTGACGTTCACCCAGCCAGACTCCAGAGCGGAGAAGGAGGCCGCCCCACACCCTCCACCTATGTGGTCCGCCTGCGCGTGGCCTGGCAGGACAAACGACCGAGCGGTTTTGTGGGTCTGTGGGTTTGAGTGGTGCAGCCCGTAAACCTGTTCCCACCCTTTCTTTCTGACCACTGTCTGCTGCTCTAACCATGCATAATGGCTTTGTCTTGTCCTAATAAACCATGCATAATGGTCTTTGTCTTGTCCTAATAAACCATTCATAATGGTCTTTGTCTTGTCATAATAAACCATTCATAATGGTCTTTGTCTTGTCCTAATAAACCATTCATAATGGTCTTTGTCTTGTCATAATAAACCATGCATAATGGGCTTTGTCTTGTCCTGATAAACCATGCATAATGGGCTTTGTCTTGTCCTAATAAACCATGCATAATGGTCTTTGTCTTGTCCTAATAAACCATTCATAATGGTCTTTGTCTTGTCCTAATAAACCAATCATAATGGTCTTTGTCTTCACAATAAGCCTTTCATAATGGTCTTTGTCTTCATAATAAACCATGCATACTGGTGTTTGTCTTGTCCCAATAAACCATGCATACTGGTGTTTGTCTTGTCCCAATAAACCATGCATACTGGTGTTTGTCTTGTCCCAATAAACCATGCATACTGGTGTTTGTCTTGTCCCAATAAACCATGCATACTGGTGTTTGTCTTGTCCCAATAAACCATGCATACTGGTGTTTGTCTTGTCCCAATAAACCATGCATACTGGTGTTTGTCTTGTCCCAATAAACCATGCATACTGGTGTTTGTCTTGTCCCAATAAACCATGCATACTGGTGTTTGTCTTGTCCCAATAAACCATGCATACTGGTGTTTGTCTTGTCCCAATAAACCATGCATACTGGTGTTTGTCTTGTCCCAATAAACTCTTCCCCTGTCGACAGTTCTGTGCCGCTGCTGCCAGTTCACGTCAAGATGACTGCAGCAGAGAATACGTGAACCCGAAACGTTCATGACGAGAATGCTGTTTCACCTTGGCATGCGTTAAAAGTCCCAGTTCAAATGTGACGTCATATTACGCTATACCTCGCTTTGCCAATGACGTCATACGAAGTACCGAGAGCAGGGAAAGGTTGAGGGTGATGTCCCTTTGGTTTACATAGTATCCACAACCTTAATATTCACCTACGTTTACACAGCATCCACAAACTTAACATGCACATACGTTTACATAGCATCCACAACCTTAATATGCACCTAAATTTACATAGCATCCACAACCTTAATATGCATCTACGTTTACATAGTGTCCACAACCTGAAAATGCACCTACGTTTACATAGCATCCGCAACCTTGCTATGCATCTACGTTTACATATAACATCCACAGCCTTATCATGCACCTACGTTTACATAGCATCCACAACCTTGTTATGCATCTAAGTTTACATATAACATCCACAGCCTTATCATGCACCTACGTTTACATAGCATCCACAACCTCAGTATACACCTACATTTACATATATCATTCACTACCTTAATATGCACCTACGTTTACATATAGCATCCAGAACCTGAACATGGGCCTACGTTTACATATAGCATCCAGAACCTGAACATGGGCCTACGTTTACATATAGCATCCAGAACCTGAACATGGGCCTACGTTTACATATAGCATGCATAACTTTACTATGTACCTACGTTTACATAGCATCCACAACTTTAACATGCACCTAGGCTGACAAGGCCCTAAGCGAGCGTCTGACACGGTGAGCAGTAAGGAATGGGGATTGTTACTGGGAACAGTTTTTCACACATCTGTTACTACCAGGTGCAGCCAATACCAGCATACGGCTGATGTGTTGTTACACGTGTCCAATACGTGTTCATTACCATCAACCGCTGTCCACGCCGTGGTGTTCACGTCCAGACAGCCCTGTCGGTAGGAGCACAGGCTGTTGTTGAAGTCACAGTTCAGTGTACACGCAGGATGCACTGAAATGGAAAAACGGTTTATTCACAACTGCGGCTCATTTTTGGTCAGCCATTCATAAAATTTAGTGCAACTGAAATGGTGCAGTGTTTATTTCACGGTCCCCTGGACAGTTGTGGGATAAACCAACAGCCACAGGGTCCCCGTACACAGTCCAGTACACGGTACACAACATGAACGGTTGACAGCACGTCAAAGTCCAGTAACTAACCAATTACTACCCTATACTCAGCAAGTTGGTGTTATTAAACGTTGGTAACATTCCGACAGAATTTCGTCAGGGCATTAATTTTTTTTTTTTTTTTTTTTTTTTTTTTTCGCTGCCTCGGGATGGAAAACATGCAGACGTCTAGATGTGACACCCGGGTCGCAAGGTCGTTCTCTCACCCGACTGACTACACACTCAGTCCACCAGTCTGAGACTAAGGTGAGGGAGGAACGGTGATTTCTCAAACTGGGAGTCGAGCAGCAGTCTCTTGATGTAGAACTTTAAGGTCTTGCGGTTTTGTTTGAACAAGTCCTCAGCACCGAGTGAATTAAGTGATCCGCTGGACCTGTGGTAGGTCAGAGGTACTCTCCTAAAGACAGGCTTTCAGTTAAGATGCAGCACTGAACTGCGCTGCCGACCGGGTAACGGTCTTACGACAAAACCCGTTTGGAAGAGAGAGGTACCTAGAGCTGTATGAGACTGTTAATATTTGTTTCACTATCGCTGTCTGAGACTGTAATGTTTATTTCACTATCGCTGTGGGAGACTGTAATGTTTATTTCACTATCGCTGTCTGAGACTGTAATGTTTATTTCATTATCGCTATGGGAGACTGTAATGTTTGTTTCACTATCGCTGTGGGAGACTGTAATGTTTGTTTCACTATCGCTGTGGGAGACTGTAATGTTTATTTCACTATCGCTGTCTGAGACTGTAATGTTTATTTCACTATCGCTGTCTGAGACTGTAATGTTTATTTCATTATCGCTGTGTGAGACTGTAATGTTTATTTCATTATCGCTATGGGAGACTGTAATGTTTGTTTCACTATCGCTGTGGGAGACTGTAATGTTTATTTCACTATCGCTGTGGGAGACTGTAATGTTTGTTTCACTATCGCCATTTTTTCTTTTGCTGTCGCAAATTCACGACGAAGTGAATGCTCTTTCTCAGTCAGGCTGTCAGTCCCCAGCTTCCTGGAATCAACCGCCTGTTTCTGTCCGTCACGCTACAGACTGCCAGCTCTTTGACGTCTTCCTTCAAAACCTCTCTCTCTTCACACACCTTTTCGTCAGTCCCACTGAGATACCTCTGTGTGTGTGTGTGTGTGTGTGTGTGTGTGTGTGTGTGTGCGTGCGTGCGTGCGTGCTTGCGTGCGTGCGTGCGTGCGTGCGTGCGTGCGTGCGTGCGTGTGTGTGTGTGTGTGTGTGTGCTTGTATGTGCGTACGTGCGTGCGTGCGTGTGTTGGTGTGTATGTGTCTGTGCATTTGAATGTCGGTTGTCTAAATAATGATCTGAATGTGTAAAATAATTTGTCTGCGTTGAGGGCCGTCACAGGTTGGGCACGCTGGGTGTCGTTTGCTGTTATTGTTATCGTCATCGTCATCGACATCACCATCCGACCCTCTGTCCTATGACAAGGAATCAACTTACCTTCTGTGTCGTTCTCGTATGCGTTGTTATCGGTGTTGCAGTGTCCTGGTCTGCACGTGCAAACCAACAGGTACACATTAATAACCGGACAGGCAAACACAAGCAGTCGGTGACCCACTAAAACCTAGTAGGTCAACGTTTGAAATTTTGGAAAAACACTAAAATACGTTTTAAAAGTTCAACTTTTATCTTCTTTTGCTCTTTTTGTTGTTGTTGTTGTTGCTGCTGTTGTTGTTGTTTCCTGTTTGTTTGTTTGCTTTTGTTTTGTTATTCTGACATTATATTATTTTCTGCCGCACACATATTGTGGCAAACATTGATCACTGAAAAGACAGACGTCAATTGCAGCCTTGTACAGTAAAAATAAAATAAAATGGGCGAGTTCTCTCTCTCTCTCTCTCTCTCTCTCTCTCTCTCTCTCTCTCTCTCTCTCTCTCTCTCTCTCTCTCTCTCTCAATATGCTTCGCCTGAAAGAAACAACAAGCAAACAAACAGAAAAAGGCTCAGTGACATTGTGAGCAAACCTGTCCAGGCTGCGGACGGTCAATGCTACTGTGCAGTCACTATTGCTCAGTCTCATTGATTCGTCCGATGCAGTGCTGTCTCATTGATTCGTCCGATGCAGTGCTGTCTCATTGATTCGTCCGATGCACTACTGTCTCAATGATTCGTCCGATGCAGTGCTGTCTCAATGATTCGTCCGATGCAGTGCTGTCTCAATGATTCGTCCGATGCAGTGCTGTCTCATTGATTCGTCCGATGCAGTGCTGTCTCAATGATTCGTCCGATGCAGTGCTGTCTCAATGATTCGTCCGCCAGTCCTCTGTCGGCAGCACGACACGATGAACAGTTCGTCAGGCCTCCGTCGGCAGCACGACACGATGAACTGTTCGTCAGGCCTCAGTCGGCAGCACCACACGATAAATTGTTTGTCAGGCCTCCGTCGGCAGCACGACACGATGAACAGTTCGTCAGGCCTCCGTCGGCAGCACCACACGATGAACTGTTCGCCAGTCCTCTGTCGGCAGCACGACTCGATGAACTGTTCGTCAGGCCTCAGTCGGCAGCACCACACGATAAATTGTTTGTCAGGCCTCTGTCGGCAGCACCACACGATGAATTGTTCGTCAGGCCTCCGTCGGCAGCACGACACGATGAACAGTTCGCCAGGCCTCTGTCGGCAGCACCACACGATGAACAGTTCGCCAGGCCTCTGTCGGCAGCACCACACGATGAACAGTTCGCCAGGCCTCTGTCGGCAGCACCACACAATGAACAGTTCGCCAGGCCTCAAGCCTTTGGAGGTGGGCGAGAGGGTTATTGTTTCACTGTGACACGGAACTGTATAGGGAGCAATGTTTCACTCTGACTCGGAACTGTACAGGGAGACATGTTTCACTGTCACACGGAACTGTACAGGGAGCCATGTTTTACTGTCACACGGAACTGTACAGGGAGCCATGTTTCACTGTCACACGGAACTGTACAGGGAGCCATGTTTCACTGTCACACGGAACTGTACAGGGAGCCATGTTTCACTGTCACACGGAACTGTACAGGGAGCCATGTTCCAGTGTCACACGGAACTGTACAGGGAGCCATGTTCCAGTGTCACACGGAACTGTACAGGGAGCCATGTTCCAGTGTCACACGGAACTGTACAGGGAGCCATGTTCCAGTGTCACACGGAACTGTACAGGGAGCCATGTTCCAGTGTCACACGGAACTGTACAGGGAGCCATGTTCCACTGTAACACGGAACTGTACAGGGAGCCATGTTCCACTGTACCACGGAACTGTACAGGGATCCATGTTCCACTGTACCACGGAACTGTAGAGATGCAAATACCCCACATCTAGTTCAACCTCCCTCCCCCTCTTCCCGAGAAAACAAAAACACCAACAAAAAACACCCATAAGGGAATGATGTTGTTTAACGTCCACGGAGGCGAGTAGGCCTATTAGGGACGCGGACGAGTGGAAAAGGGGTACAGAAGAGTGAAACGGGTGCCAACCCGGAATACCAAGGCTGCCGCGGACCGCCGCCAGAACAACAGGATGTTAAGGCAGTGTCCGTCCGGCATTGCGCAGCGAGCACCGCACCACGCAATTGCTGTCCCAACTGCTATGCAGAACAGAGTCACAAAGACAATGTCCGTAGCTCCGCCGTTGGGAAACAACTGAAGCGAGAGAAGTCCGACTCTCAAGCCCAGCTCCACCTCCCTGCTCTTGATCTCTTCTGGGCTAACTGGGTACAGCACCATCTCCCTCCTCTTGATCTCGCCTGGACCCGCAAAAGCGTCTAACTTCTTCGTGGCAGTCCAGCTCACCTCCCTCCTCTTGATCTCGCCTGGACTCGGACTCTCTGACTCGAGCACCCATGACAGTGCGTGCCTGTTAGTATATCAGCCACGGCTCACATGGGCAGGGCCGAAGGCAAAGGGGAAACCTGTCAGGGACTGTTAGCAGTCAGATCCGGGTGGCCCGTCCCAGGGTAGCGCTGTGGCATTGTTGGAGGGCAGTCTGCTGTAGCCTTCTCCGCAGCGCCCCATCGTTACTGCTTCACTGCCTAGCTTCCATTTCTGTTGGGTCGGGTGCTTCTTTTGCTTCTGTTTCTCTTCACTTCAAGTCTATAGTATTCTCATTTGTATGCATGTGATGTTTTTTGTTTGTTTTTACTTCAGGTTTTGTATATATACTGATTTGTGTGCTTGTTTCTGTTTACTTCAGGTTTGTCTATACCGATTTGTATGCATGTTTTTGTTTAGTTCAGTTTGTGTACACAGGCGTGTGTGAATTTTTCTACTTACTTTAGGTTTGTGTACACAGCTTTGTGTGAATGTTTCTATTTAATTCAGGTTTGTGAACACCGATTTGTGTGCATGTGATGCAGGCATTATCCGGAAGTAAAACAGACGAAAACCGGTTTTGTCAAGGCTACTAACAGGCAGCTATCCACACAATGGCCAAATCAAATATTACAAAAAGAAAACTGGAGATAGAGACAGCAACAGCAGCAACAACAACAGTAACAGCATCAACAGCATATAGTGGGCCTTCTGGCAGCGGCAGCAAACAGCAACAATTACAACAGCAGCAGAAGTAACAACAACAGTAGCAGCAAAAGGAAAACAGTAACAGCATCAAAAGTATCAGCAACAGCAGCCACAGAAGTAACAATTAACAACAGCAGTGGAAGTAACCACTTCAACAGAAATAGAAGTGATGACGACAACAGCAAGAGTAAGAGCAGCACAGAAATAGTCCGTGAAAACCAAGTGCGTAATAACCTAGATTCGGTACTTAACACTGTGTCAGTATCCAGACACATGACGTGTTGTAACCTTTTATGTTTCTGGATTTTGTTTGAGAACGCTAGTAGTCATTCTTTTTTTTTTTTTTTTTTTTTTTTTAAACTGTGTGAGAGCGTGTAGCGGTTGCCACTGCAGCCAGCCCGACGTATCGGGTGACAGTCACGCGCCGTTTGCCGGTTGCTGAGGAGCGAGTATTGCAAGGCTCGGCCGGCGTGCTTTGTGAATTGGCCCAAGCTGTCTGCTGTGTGGTGTGCATGTCTAAAATGGCGACAGTACGAAACAACTTCACGGTAACAATTATGATCTTCAGTATTATTTTGAACTCAGTCACAAAAAATAAAATAAATGTGATTTTAGCTGTGAACCACGAAAGTGTCAAGTTGCACAAAGCAGGAAAAAATACCAGTTTGGTGTGTGTGTGTGTGTGTGTGTGTGTGTGTGTGTGTGTGTGTGTGTGTGTGTGTGTGTTGTTGTTGTTGTTGTTGTTGTTGTTGTTGTTGTTGTTGTTTTGGGGATGTTATTTTGTTTTATTCTTGGTGGTTGTTGTTGTATGTTTAGACGGAGAAAATTCGCGTAGCAAAACCAAAACACCTATCGTTGAAACGTTTCCGATGGAACAGTTCTCTTCAGTTCAGTTCAAGATGATATCTACGCATTCGGGAAAGCCCATACGCGCTCCACCACGTCACCTAAATTTTTCACCACTGTCGTTTAATACTGAAACAGTTGCTACATCAGTTTGTTTGACGATGGCCTTTTCTCCTTCTTTCAAGGAAGATCGTCTGGCGCTTCCTCTTTCTACGCTTCTCTCCTCCACGCGGTCCATGGTGTGATGTCCAGACGGTCCACAGTGTGATGTCCAGATGGTCTATGGTGTGATGTCCAGACGGTCCATGGTGTGATGTCCAAGCGGTCCGTGGTGTGATGTCCAGACGGTCCATGGTGTGATGTCCAGTCGGTCTATGGTGTGATGTCCAAGCGGTCCATGGTGTGATGTCCAGCTGGTCCATGGTGTGATGTACAGACGGTCCATGGCGTGATGTCCAGACGGTCCTTGGGGTGCTGCCCAGACGGTCCATGGCGTGATGTCCAGACGGTCCATGGTGTGATGTCCAGACGGTCCATGGTGTGATGTCCAAGCGGTCCATGGCGTGATGTCCAGCCGGTCCATGGTGTGATGTACAGGGGGTCCTTGGTAGTATGTAAAGCTGTTCAACACTTCAAATCTTTCTAGATCCAGCAATGGGACAATACCAAGCAGCTTGAACATTTTTGGAACAGATTCCTGCTGGGCAACGGACAAATGCAATGGAGAACACGAAAACGCAAAAACTGATAATTGCTTTGCTCTTTAGCACGGAGGTTTTTCCGGCCAGAGCTGACCAACAGCTGACCACTGTCCACAGCGTGGCAGAGAGGACGCTGTGACCTTGTGAGCCCGTCACATTCATCTCCCTGCCCGCACTCACCTCAAACAGAACACCACAGGGTTAAACGGGTCAACTGGTACGTGAACCTCATGTGCATCCAAGTGGCCTCGGAATCTTCTTCACCGGTTATTTCACACCGGGACTGGCATCAACCGATCCCCCCCCCCCCCCATCTCCCCAGTTGACGCCCGTCTCCATGGGCATTTGTAGGAGGCACACAGTTGACTGAGGGAGTGTACTAAACTGATCGTGAACAGTTACGGTCTTAGTTTGTAGGCTAGATGTGCTAGTGACGACATAACGATATTTTTTACCTTTCGGTTGCGCACTCGTTGCGGACGCCGGCGAAGAGTCCACCCCACAGCACTGCGTAATAACACACCCTGTAGTCCATTGTCTGCTAGTGTGTCCTGCCAGACAGATAGCTTTGGCTTACTGAGTCACACACACACACACACACACACACACACACACACACACACACACACATACACACACACACAAACACACACACTCACACACACACAAACACACACACACACATACACACACACACACACACACACACACACACACACACACACACACACACACACACACATGTACCACCGCCAGCATCAAGAGGTTGTTGCTTTAAGTCTACACTTCTTGATGAAGAAGACGAAGATAAACAAAGAGCAACAGCAACAAAACTATTACAACGAACAACGGCAATAACAAACAACAACAACCAGTAACATCAAACAATGGCCATAATAACATCAAACAATAACATCAAACAACGGCCATAACAACATCAAACAATGACATCAAACAACGGCCATAACCACATCAATGATATCAAACAACGGCCGTAACAACATCAAACAACGACATCAAACAACGGCCATAACAACATCAAACAATGACATCAAACAACGACCATAAAAACATCAAACAATGACATCAAACAACGACCATAAAAACATCAAACAATGACATCAAACAACGACCATAACATCAAACAATGACATCAAACAACGACCATAACAACATCAAACAATGACATCAAACAACGAACATAACAACAGCAACAACAGCACCAGCAGCCAGAAGGCAACATCAACCAACTAGAAATGCCAACACCAGCACACCAAGAGCAACAACTGTGACAGTGTAGATGTGCACCCCAGTAGCCTCTCTGTCTACAAACAAGGCAGAGTTACCTGCTCACCTGAAGGGTGTGACTTTGTCATCAACCCTCAATGTCGCGTCTTCTAACGCAGTGATTACGTACAGATACGGATCACGACAAAACGCTGCACACAGACAGGTTAAAACAGTTTGAGAAGCCTGACCTTGCAGGTTGTTGGAAAGCTCGTCTGTGATCCAAACGGATGTCAGTAGCTCGTCTGTGATCCAAACTGATGTCAGTATCTGGTCTGTGATCCAAACTGATGTCAGTATCTGGTCTGTGATCCAAACTGATGTCAGTAGCTGGTCTGTCATCCAAACGGATGTCAGTAGCTGGTCTGTGATCCAAACGGATGTCAGTAGCTGTCAGTAGCTGGTCTGTGGTCCAAACGGATGTCAGTAACCGTTCGTTCTGACTGCTGTAAAACTTCAAACTGAAACGGCCTCTGAACCGAGAGGTAGAACTCTTCTGCCTGTATCCACGCAGTGTGTCTCTCAGTGGGCTTAGCCAATGACACTGAAGAGACCAACAATTCCCTGGCGAAGTGCAGCGAACGTGCTCCTGGTGCCCTCCGGCCCGAGTGCACGTTCCTCGCCCCAGTTAGGTACAGCTTCACTGCCTGTCTATTCAGTCTGTGCCTAACGCCTGCGGCTCAGCCAGATACGGTTTCATAGCGTGTCTGTAATTATATACTTACTCCCTTTGTTCGTCCACGGCCCGTCCTGTCCTCAACAGCCTTAACCAGGCCTGCGCTAACCGGAGCCGGCACAGGCCGTGGCGGGACGTGTGGTGGTGGTTGATCGAAGCCTCTAGCAGAGCTGCTGTGGTGGTGGTGGTGATGGTGGTGGTGATGGTGGTGGTGGTGGTGGTGGTAGATGATCGATGTACGTCGGGAGGATCTGTCCTGTTACTAATTGAAGCCGTTGTTACAGTTCTTGCTGTTGCGGTGATAACTGGAGATGTAGTTCGGGAAGATGTGTCCTGGTTACTAATTGAAGCCGTTGTCAGAGATGTTGTTTTTGTTGTTGTTGTGGTGGTGGTGGTGGTGGTGGTGGTGGTGGTGTCCAGTGGTGTTCAGTCCTCTGCAGGTACATGACTGAGTGGTGCCACTGAGTCGCTTCCTACTGCTTGTACACTGCTCTTTCTGTGTCCCTACTGCTTGTACACTGCACTCTCTGTGTCTCTACTGCTTGTACACTGCACTTTCTGTGTCCCTACTGCTTGTCACTTCACTCTGTGGGTGTCTACTACTTGTACACTGCACTCTCTGTGTCCCTACTGCTTGTACACTGCGCTCTCTGTGTCCATACTGCTTGTACGCTGCACTCACCGCTCTGTATCCTTACTGCTTGTATACTGAACTCTCTGTGTCCCTACTGCTTGTACACTGCACTCTCTGTGTCCCTGCTGCTTGTATATTGCACTCACCGCTCTGTGTCCCTACTGCTTGTACACCGCACTCACCGTTCTGTGTCCCTACTGCTTGTACATTGCACTCTCTGTGTCCCTACAGCTTGTACACCGCACTCTCTGTGTCCCTACTGCTCGTACATTGCACTCTCTGTGTCCCTACTGCTTGTACACTGCACTCTCTGTGTCCCTACTGCTTGTACACTGCATTTTCTATGTCCCTATTGCTTGTACATTGCACTCTCTGTGTCCCTACTGCTTCTACACTGCACTCTCTGTGTCCCTACTGCTTCTACTCTGCACTCTCTGTGTTCCTACTGCTTCTACACTGCACTCACAGCTCTGTGGGCTGCAGTCTCACTGTGTCCATGGCAACCCACTTAGAGTGTCGGGCCGATCTTTGGCCTGTGAACACTGTCTGTCAAACAGGTGGGCAAAAATACCGCACGGCCAGTTAGGCACCCCACATCAAATAAAAACCATATGCACGCACGCACGCACGCACACGCACGCGCGCGCGCGCACACACACACAAACGCGCGCGCGCGCGCACCCCCCCCCCCGCACCCCCAACACACACACACAAGAGCGCGGGTGGATTAAAATATGTAATTACTTTCAATAATAAAAAAGTTAAAAAGGAGAGGAAAAAGGAACATTAACTTGTCTTTATAATAGTGTAGCAAGCATTTTATTTTTTTGATACTTATTACGATTTAACAAATCTTTCTTTTTCTCTTTGTAAAAAACAAAACAAAAACAAAACTGAAACAAGAATGACCGCAAGCGTTTTAAAACAAGCTGTAAACACATGAACGGTTAAAAAGAACACTATTTATTAGGACAATACCAGCAAATTTGCGGGGTAATCCGCTTCGTCAGGCTACAAAACGACACTAAACAACAGCTAAACGATCAAAAATGATGAAAAATGAAGTGAACAGCTAAACCATTTATTTGTGTTTGGTTGAGTTGCGTTGTTTTCCTGTTCAGTGCTTGGAAAAATGCAACCCCGGGTAATAAGTGAAAGGACTAATGTTTTGTCCAAAGGGCCGAAAAGATCAGCTGAAACTTGAAGACTTCGTTTTAAATGATCGAGCTTCTTCCTGCCCACTAATGGACCCACTGGCAAGGACACGTCCTGGCACTACGGCTCGAGCCAAACACAACACAGGATGCCTATGGCACAGCAAGCTATAAGGCCTTCCCCTGTTGTTGGTGGTACGCGTTTCTGGTGGTGGTTGTGGTGGTGTTGGTGTTGGTTGTGCTGTTGGCGCTGCTGTTGTTGGTTGTGGTGTTGGTGGTGTTTGTTGTTGTTGGTTGTGGTGGTGGTGGTGGTGTTGATGTTGTTGTTGGTTGTGGTGGTGGTGTTGCTGTTGCTGATGGTGGTGATGGTGGTGGTGCTTTTACACCCGATCCAACTACTCGCCCGCCTCCAAGCTCAGTCTTCAGATTCTAAGTAAAAGCAGTTGGGAATTTTAAAGCAAAGTGCTCATTGCGTATTCTTCCTTTCATTTCTTCTACCAAGCTGTGAACTTTTGATTTCTCCTACCTGGCTGTGAACTAACTAGCTTTGAGCAGGCCAGTTCTTTAACCGTGAACCCCACTGAAGGTCCTGCCCAGTTTGGGAGCCAGCGGGATGACCGGTTAACCAACAACATGAACCCAGCGTTTGCACCCTCGCCATACTTCTCTTAAGGCAACGTGCATGCCATCGAAAAATAATATTTCTTTGCGATGTCCACGGGCTGGAATGATCCTAGTGAAGTGGAATGACATATAAACACACACACACACACACACACACACACACACACACACACACACACACACACACACAGATATGCCTATACAATTAAATACGGACACGATTGCACGCACTCAAACACACATGAAACACACGCACTTATACAATCACATTCTTTGTGCACGCTGAAAAAGAGACACACAGCCAATGGAACGTTAACAGGTTTTTGAATACAGACATGTGTCCGATGAATTCATGTCAGAAAATAAACTAGTAAAACAAATACTAGGATAGTACCAAAGTGTTAATCCTAATAATAACTGTAACACTACCACACACTCGACATACAAAACAGACAATTACCGCCACCTAAATAAAATAACTCAAACGCGATAGTCTAGTTTTCCTCCTGGTCTTCTATTCCATTTCTTCGTACTTAAAATCAACAGTCAGTCAGTTCCAACATTTTTCATTAAAGAAAATCAAATGCAAGAGACAATTTCAAATCAGCTCCTATCATGTCCTATAGTCTCGGTCGAGCTTGCGCTCCCGCTTTCACTACGGCTATCAGTACATGGCTTCTGTTCCACATGCTGAGCCTTAGCTAAGCCTAAAGCCGAGCCGTAGCTGGCCTGAGCTGTCCTAAATCTGAGCCATAGCTGTCGCTTTCGCTCTCGCTCTCTCTCTCTCTCTTGTTCTGGGCTTATTTCACTCCTTTTATACTCTCTCGACGTTTTTTCGTGATTAATTCCTCGTCACGATTTTAGGGTAACTTCCTCCAGTACGAGGATGATCATTAAATCGTATGGCCTTGTAGGTGACGCCGATGGCCATAGTCAGCGAGTGCACCGGCCATACCTGTCGCTCACAACATCACGTTTTGTGGTACTTCTTCCGACAACCGTCTTATTAGAATTTACATATGAATTCGATATTCACGAAAAAGCATGTTTCTCAAGGTCAAGGGGGGGGGGGGGGGGGAAATTCAATCGTCCCGTTCAAGGTCGGGGGAGCTCTTGTAGATTCGGTGCACGTAGCGACGGCGGTCAGCGAGTGCGGTCAATCAACCGTATAGCCCCGCAAGGCTGTCATCGCTACAGTCGGAGGGGGCACGACACCATTGTGTTACACCCCTCCCACAGCACATGAGAATTTTACCCCAACAAAATTCTCAAAAATTGTCCCCAGAACCAAAATGAATATATGAATTGGTTACATCTTATTAAGTACATATCAAATAAATTACATCCCGTAGAATACACTTCCAACCGTAGGCCACCAATAAACCCAATTAAATGTCTTTTAAGCTTTTAAATGCTTTCGGACAACGCCTGGAACAATTTTCTGGCATCATCTGATACAAATGTACATGTCTCCAGAGCAATCAAATACAGATGTATCATAGATACATCCCGTAAAATATAACTAATTTGTACATATCTGGCATCATCTAATACAAATGTACATAATATCTAATAAAACTTGAACAACGTATAAATTATATGCCTCTAGAACAGATGTATCTCCCTGATACATCACACAGGAACTGTCTCTAGAAAATATCAGGAAGCTGTCTCTGGAACTTTCTGTGGAACTGTCACTGAAACTGTCTCTAAAAAATATCAACGAAGCTGTCTCTGGAACTTTCTGTGAAACTATCACTGAAACTATCTCTAAAAAATATCAACGAAGCTGTCTCTGGAACTTTCTGTAAAACTATCACTGAAACTGTCTCTAAAAAAATATCAGAAAGCTGTCTCTGGAACTTTCTGTGGAACGGTCACTGGAACTGTCTCTAAAAAATATCAGGAAGCTGTCTCTGGAACTTTCTGTGGAACTATCACTGGAACTGTCTCTAGAAAATATCAGGAAGCTGTCTCCGGAACTTTCTGTGGAACTATCACTGGAACTGTCTCTAGAAAATATCAGGAAGCTGTCTCTGGAACTTTCTGTGGAACTGGGTGTCGTCCACCTTGTGCCAGCTTGCACAAGACATCGCGCCCTGACGGTGCCAGCCGACGCCGCAGCCCCCCCGGAAAGCCGTCGCCGTTGCCGCCTCGATGTTGGAACCCGCCTAGCCGACCGAGAGAGAAGCTGGTCGCTCCCTCGGTCTCGACCCTGGCGCAGAAGCGTTGGAACCACCGCCCCTGGAGTCTGGCGATGGACAGTGGCCTGGGTTCGGCCTCCGGTGGAGCGTCGACCTCCATCGGCTCCTCGTCGCCGCGCCGCAATGGTGCGGAGGGTACCACCCCTCTCAGAGCGTCGTCACCGCCCCCGGTCGTCGTCACCGACACCATTCGCAACCCCGGGGCCTCGGCCGCAGCCCCGGAATTCCTTCCGTCTACCCGCCCTCTGGCTGACCTCGTAACCATCTACCATTATATTTACAGATTAGTGCTGTTAACATCACAGCCAGAACGAGTGTTCATACAACCAGCCAGAATAGCCGCCGGTGGTATCTTCCACCAGTTTATCTCAACCCACTAGTTCGGTTATCAGTCCTCTTACAGGAATTTGATTCACTGCCTGCAGTTGACCCGAAAGTTGGATTCACCTTACATCTGGCAGCCTTTTTGCCGAAATTTTTCAAACTGTGGTGTTATCTAGTCTAGCTTTTCAAAGCAACTTTAAGTTTTCCGTGAAAAATGTGCCCCCTTCCAATAGTAGGGCAACAATAACGATCTGTTTGACGCCTGTATAAACACGACAAAAACAATTTGATCACACCTAGTGGTGGCTGTACCTCTATTTTCCTGACCGCTTCTTCAGCTCCCTGGAAGCCACTCACTATATGAACCCATTTGACCCCGGAGCATAATTCTCTGTTACCGTTTTAGTGACCCCCAATAAATGGCTTATTGTTCTTTTATTTTACTCAATACCCAAGCATATGCGTTTATATCAATCACGACCATAATTATCCATCGCGACCTGGCTGTAATGACTTCACCAGTCTTACCGAACACTACGTTCTGTCTAACCTGGGTAGTGAGGTTCAGTCCCAGAAGACTAACGGAAACCGCTGCCTCTGCAACACTTTAAAATCAACCTTTTTACAACGACCCCATTCCAAGGAAGACCTTACAAAACATCAAGGATTGCCCTCAAAATTTTTCTTCACTTGACCTAAAAAAAATCTTCTTCTTTCTTTCTATTCTTCATAAATCCGTCAACCGACGTTGCCTTATCGGAGACCACTGACATCTCGTCATCGGATGCCTCGCGCAGGTCAACCATTTCCTGTTCTCTTTCTAATCTCCGATTTAACATTTTTAACCTACCTACTAACTCTGCCAGAGGAATGTCCTCCTCTTCCAGAAAATTCTCTCTTTTCCCGCCAGTACTTTTGGCGATCGTGGGCAAAAGATTCCCACCCTCTGATCCACTGCTACTACCCTCCTCAGAACTCTCCTGAGGGGAAACCACGTCAGCAGCCCTTCAATA
>OY757548.1:973643-998643 GCA_963584105.1 Alviniconcha strummeri
AGTCCAGTGTTCAGATTAAGTATCCCACGGTCTGTGATTTGTATTAGTTTCACCCCTGGACGGGCCTGTTTGTCATTCGCTGTCTACGTATTCTCAATACAGCCACCGTAAGCAAACTGACGGAGTCGGGTCGTCCGTTTACTCTTCGTTGCTTGTCAGCTGGAGCGAGTTTCCCGTGCTGCCCGCGACTGTCAACCGACGGTTGGCCTCTAGTGAAGATCCGCGGACGTCACGGTTAGTGCCAGGTGAAGTGTGACCTGCGGAAGCATTAGGACCACGATCAAAACCACGTGACCTTGATCTGTGTTGTGACGTGGCACGTACTACATGCTGTGTCTCTCCATGTTGTGCCGTGTAGCTGTCAGCTGACGAATGTCAGGGATGTTTGCTAACGTCAGGTGTGTAGGGTTGTGCCGTGTAGCTGTCAGCTGACGAATGTCAGGGATGTTTGCTAACGTCAGGTGTGTAGGGTTGTGCCGTGTAGCTGTCAGCTGACGAAAGCCCGGGCTGTTTGTTTACACCAAATGTGTAGTGTATCTCGTTGTTTCCGATCGCTGCTGCTGCTCCTGTCGCGGTACTGTCGGTCTTGTGTTGAGAAGCCGTTGCCGCTTGTGTCTAAGACCGCTGTCCCGTTTCGGCGCTTGCTCCGTGTCGTTCTCGCTGATGGTGTATTGGGCGTTCTGCAGGCTGAGGCGGTTGTCTGGTGTCGGACAGCTGTCGTTCCTGGAGTGGGGTCTGTCCAGTCTTCTCGCAAGAAACGTCTGTCGGTGGCGCCGTGGTTGTGTTCGTCCACCCATCTCGGTGGCAAGCTGTCGATGTCAACGCTGCCGTGGAAGCGGTTGTCTGCTCTCCTTTGCCACGCTTTGTGGTACCTCGTTGTGGCCGCTGGTCTGCCTCTGGGTTACACTCTCTGGGACCCCTCTTGCTTCAGGTCCAACGTCAAGGTTCCGTCTTCGGTGACCAGTTTGTCAAGTTGTAATTTGGCCCATTTACCGTCGTTACGAAACTGTTTCAGCAAGAGTGTCAAGCCTGAACGTTTCCATCTGTTTGTGAAAAGTTCTCTGGAACTCGGGAACTCTGTCGCTCTCTGCTCTCTGCTGTGGCTTAGTACCTCTTTTCGCTGCTTGAAGGACTGGGACTGCAAAAGGATGGCGGCACCAATCTATGCTCGGTCTATCTGCGCAGACTGACGCACCTTCAAGTCCCGACAAATGATCTCTCACACATTGGCTTCACACAGACCCCATGTTTTCCCGAATACACGAGGAATCCTGAAGAAAAGGAGGTTGCTCCGTCAGAGTATCCAAGAGTTCAGCTTTTGCTTCAAGATTGTCCGCCATCTCTTGTATGTGTTCAGAGGAATCTAAAAAATATAAATAATCTCAAATCCATGCCAGTTCGTAAAACGTTTTGGTTCTCTTCCACATGTGTCATTCTTGTGTTGATTGCGTTCTCCATGACGCCTAGACGTTGATCGATGCGAGACGACTTTTCGTTTTGTGAGTGTTCAAAATGGCCTACCTTGTCTCCTAGCTCAGAGACTGTCGGGGCGAGTTGGTTGATAGCAGCGAAGAGACGATCAAACTGTTGTTGACTGTTGTTGGTGGTGTCGTTGGCTGTGTTGATGACGTTGCCGCTGTCACTGGCATTGTTAGTCCTATTCGCAACATGATTTTCTTCGCTACTGGTGAAAGTCGGCCCAGGGTTTGGCTCAACGCCTGCCATCAACAGCATGAGCAGCAGCGTTGTCACTGCAAACCGTGCAGCAAGCCCGCCAACTCGCAATCCTCTCTCTTCTGGCTGCGACCGCTGCTTTGTGTGTGTGTGTGTGTGTGTGTGTGTGTGTGTGTGTGTGTGTGTGTGTGTGTGTGCTTTTTTTCTTCTTCTTTTCTCCAGAACATTTAGCAGAATTCCGACAAACAACCGAAAGGCTACTCGATAGGCTTCGAGGGAAGCTGGTTTGTGAGATTTTCCGTAATCATATATTTTGACGAGCGATGAAAACGTTCCACTTCCAGTTGCCGTAAACAGCGTTCACCCCGACAGAGAGAGAGAGAGAGAGAGAGAGAGAGAGAGAGAGAGAGAGAGAGAGTGTGTGTGTGTGTGTGTGTGTGTGTGTGTGTGTGTGTGTGTGTGTGTGTGTGTGTGTGTGTGTAATGTAGGCCTTGCCTGTTTAGTTCCTTGTCATTAGAACTGCCTGTAGCCATTGTTACTGCCGGTTCCCGCTTGCGGTGTCTCATCGTGGATGCAGTTTACATCTGAGTTTTGTGCGGCGCGTCCAGCTCTGTTTTTGCTAGCGGTTCCCGGTTTATAAATATTGCATGAATTTATTTTTTATTTTTTATTGTTGTTATTAATCCATTGTTTCCCCCTTTGCCCCCCCCCCCCTCCCCCCCCCCCCCCCCCCCCAGTCCAATAACGCTGTCCGCTCTGCTGCCTGGGGTTGTTTGCTGATGAAAGGAGTGATTTGCTTTATTCCTTTCTTCCCTTCCTAAGCCCACCTTCACCTTCCGCTCCCACCAAAATGCCTGTGCCCTGTGACGTATCATTGGGTGCTATGGTCCAGTCGTTGTGACCCCATCCACAGAAGTCCGCCTCTGTCGGCTCGAAACTGCACCCTGTCGGCAAACATAAATTGTAGCGTATCACAACTACAGATTGTCACTTATGGATACACATAAAACACGCCACCATCATTAAGTGGCATGCGGTCTGTCATTATCTAAGTGTTACATTTATTTCGAACGAGAAGGTTCACTACTGGAGCAAACTTAGTGATTTGATCTGCTTCTCAGCTTTGCCTTGAAAACCTGTCTTCTTCTTCTTCTTCTTTTTCTTCTTCTTCTTCTTCTTCTTCTTCTTCTTCTTCTTCTTCTTCTTCTTCTTCTTTTTCTTTTGCGCAGCAGAGACCTTTTGCGTTTTGTATTTTGCAGGAATAATTTCAGAAAAAATAAATAAAAAAATGCACACGAATTCTGACCTCTCCAGGTTCAAATCGACCATAATCTAATTGTGTAACGATTGCCGTCGAGTAATTTCAAAAGGTAACCCAAAGTTCCTTCTGGTTCCGAAAAAATAGACATACAAACTCAATAAAGATGAAGAAAAAAAAGTACATTCCTTCTAGAGCATTCCAAGAAGAATTTACAAGCTTTACGTATAATCATAGTATAAACTCACTGGTCTTTCAGTTTGCTGATCCAAGCAGACTCCGGCGCGTAGATAACGTCCAGCAACTAGAACGGTCCCTGCTCTTAGGTGAGCGAGGAGCAAGAGCATGTCATTAGTAAAGACCTGATCGAACCTGTCAGAAACAGACTGTGATGGTAAAAGGACACATCTAAATGATTTCCAGTGGCCCGAAGTGTTACCTGACAATTGACACTGTCCTGGGGTCACCACAGCGGGAACAAGTCCTGCAGCACTGGAACCACGGCTCCACGCGCTAGACGAGCTTCCCTGAAAGGACGAAAAACAGCCATCGTCAGTCAGACGAACATTGGAACCGTTTCAAAGGCGACATTGGGGGAAATTTCAGAGATGGGGTGGAGCGCATATGGGCTTTTCCGAGCGCATAGATACCATCTT
Source organism: Alviniconcha strummeri (assembly GCA_963584105.1). Lineage (NCBI taxonomy): Eukaryota > Metazoa > Mollusca > Gastropoda > Provannidae > Alviniconcha > Alviniconcha strummeri. The sequence goes on from OY757548.1 coordinate 977,232, forward strand.
AAACTGAGCTGGGACCACCACCATCGCTTCCTCTATGAGCTCGAGACTGGATCAGAAAACAGACACGGAACAGCATGCTGGGGCCCACTACACTTCGCTCTGTTCATATTAAAGGAACTAGCACGCGCAGGTTTGGCTAAAAAAATCTTTTTTGTTTTGGGGATGGGGGAGGTCCTGAATGTTTGTTTGTTTGTTTGTTTGTTTGTTTGTTTGTTTGTTTGTTTGTTTGTTTCAGGTATGATTTTCTGTAGCATTAATTTCTGCTTTGGCCCTTTTGAAATATGCCAATTAAAGACTAACTGTGGTGGTCTGCGCTCCCTATCGGAGATCCCCAATCTAGTTTAGACCACCATAGTTAGTCTTAAATTGGCGCATTTCAAAAGGGCCAAAGCAGAAATTAATACCACAGAAAAATCGTACTTAAAACATTTTTCTTTTAATGCCAAAATCGGTTTTTAGCAATATCTGCGTGGGATAGTTCATTTAAAGCGAATCTTCATTCTTAGGTTCCGTAACTGATCCCACGTCACTCCCTGACTGACAGATGATCTTCAGCCTATCAACGCCTGCGGACAAACACACCTCCTTAGGCAAACCTATTTTAAGCAAAGCACATGCGACTAGCCTTCCTAAGACTAGGACGAAATACCTTTAGTCTGTGCAGTTTGAAAAGTGAGTCTGACGCACAGTAGCCGATTTCCGGAAATAACAGGCGAAGATAATTTGACAGTGTTTTCTTACTCCGGGAGAGTAAAGACCACTGAATGGAGGTGGCAGCGGAGAAGAGCCGATCTGCGACACTTTGAGATCTTCAGGCATGGACCTATTATAATTTATACTAGACTACCAGCTGGGGGAACCTACTATCCGATCTGCATGTTCCCCACGAACAGTGAGTGTTTGATCGGCATTTCTGATGCCTTTTCTGCCTTTGTTTACGGGTATCCGTCATCTTCCCCACGTGTTCACTGTACCCCAACAAAAGCGTGCCTACTCTGCGCTACACCCTTCATCTTCATCTTCAATTTTGCTTTACGTCCACAGAAGCGAGATGGCTTATTAGGGACGGGGACAGAGGGGGAAAGGGACGAAAGAGTTACGGCTCGACCGCGGATACCGCCCGAAAAAGACCGGAGAGACCGTGGACCGCCGCCAGAACAATGGAAGTGTTAAGGCGGTGTCCCCTCGCCATTGCCCAGCGACTTGTGCACAGCGCAATTGCTGTTTCAACTGCTGTGCTTGGACAGAGTGACAAAGACAATGTCCGTTGCACTGCTGTTGACGAACAACTTGGACAACTCGAAGCAGTCCAAGTTTCGCAGCCCAGCTCCACCTCCCTGCTCATGATCTCTTCTGGGCTAACTTGAAGGTCCAGCTCCACCTCCCTCCTCTAAGATCTCTTGATCTTTTGATCTCGCCGGGAACCTTGCGCTACACCCGCAGGCATGGACCTATATATACAGGTCCATGCCCGAAGGCTCTTACCGAACGCAGTCCCCTGGATTTCCGAAGATCGTCTACTGGTTGTTGGAAACATGCTAATTGCTGAATAATATTACATAGAAAAACAACCACAGACCTTGATGGGATGGAGAAAGGATCTGTGGTGGAGCAAAATGGAAGGGCAAAATGACAGATTCCTCTAGATGGCCGTGGAGAAGAGAGTAGCTGACATCATATGACATGATGCTAAACACGTTGTTACGGTGATTAAAGGACCGGACGCGGAAGAGTTGAAACCCTGGAGAGTTATGTGTCGTCAAGTATCATGTCGTCAAATAACATGACGTAAACCCAGATTTATCCTGAAGGGTCTGTGGTCAAGTGTTTGCCAGTATCCTACAAGCCCATGGTGACTGGAATGACCCATGTTGGGTTGCTTACTCCAGGACCCATAAGTACGGTGAGCAAATAAAGTCAATGGCGGACAGCCCCTCCTCCCGGTTTGCTGAAGAGTCCTAAGTCCCGCTCTCCTTCCACATACACGAGTGGTCAGCAGCCTCAGAAATAGCTGCTGACTTGTGTTTATTTTTAGACTGGCAAGTCCGTTGCTTACCCACAGTGACCCTTTAATCCCATTCGAGATTTTCCCGTTTCCTCTTTGCCCTTTGTGTTGATAATGATGTGTCTCGAGGCGTGAATCCACTTTTTTTTTAATAATCTGTGGTCTTCGATGGTACGTGGGACGGCGTCGGGCTGCACACGTGTTGCTTTCCTCCTTAGTAGTAGCCTCTGTGTGACAGCCCTGTTTGCGTTTGACACATGCCGATCTTTAAGTGTCGTCATCGTATACAAAATAAACGGGATTAGCTGGGGTTACTTGCTCTTCGTGAGCGTAGGTGGGCGGAACTGTCTGGCTAAGGCGGGAAGTCAACTGGCTTCAGTTCGGTGGCTCGCATCTGGCCCTCAGCTCCGAAATTGTCCCTAGCGTTAAACGGTTCCAACTTCACAGTAAACGACAAAACAAGCAAAAACGGGAAAATGCAAGCGTTCGCTATGATCATTTTCATTGATTGTATATGTCCCAAGCGACTGGAGGAACACCCGAGGAAAGTATATCCGCAGTAAATGTGTGTGTGTGTGTGTGTGTGTGTGTGTGTGTGTGTGTGTGTGTGTGTGTGTGTGTGTGTGTGTGTGTGAGTTTCTTTGCTGTACTTGTCATCTGTTGTATATAATTTCAGGTTATCTTTTGATCGTTTATACACGGTGGACAAGCCAAGAACAGAGAGCGACACCTCTGCAGCATGTATAAAGATGACAGTCAAGAGCAGAAAGCGACACTTCTACATGTTTATAGCGGGTGGGTGATTCCCTAGGACACAAAGAAGACAACTCACGATGACAGGAATCAGCACCAACAGAGAGAAGACAGCATGCTGTGCTGGTGAGCTCATCGTTGCCGGGCAAAAGCAGTGCTTGCATGCACAAGTCAAACCCCTGCCGCTTAACCCCAGTGCTTGCTTGTTTCCTCGGGGAAGGGTCCGACTCCAGCACAGTAAGATCCACACATGAAAACGTTAGAAAAACACACACATGTGCACGGTTTGCGTTGTCTTGTTAAAATCAGCCTTCTTTTGAACCTTTTGTGTGTTCAGATCTTGTTTCCCAGCGCTAGCGGTCAGTAAGCTGTTAGAATGGGCTGTGCCTGACCTGTTACCTGTACAAAATAATAAAATAGCCTACCGCACACTTCACACGTAACGATCCGAACTGACTTCAAGTTGACGAAGTTTACGCTCATCTACATCGACCCTGTTCTGCCGGCCAGCTTTCAGCTTCCTGAATTTTTCAAGTGGGCTCCCTATCTTTGGCCATTTTTTGTGCACCCTCAGTCGCATGATTGTTACGGTGACAGATTACAAAGATTTACAAAGATTAGAGCGGTGAGTTGTCGCAGCCTATCTGTTAAAGGCTTCGTGTTCCGGCTGTCCATGTAATCGGTGACACGGGCTGAATGGGAGTAAGTAAGTAAGTAACTTGGCGTTTTACGCCCAGTCAACCAGTACGGTTAAGTAAGTAAGTAAGTAACTTGGTGTTTTACGTCCAGTCAATCAGTACGGTTAAGTAAGTAAGTAAATAAGTAACTTGTTTTACGCCCAGTCAACCAGTACGGTTATATCAGGGCGAGGATAAATGAGAGGATGGGTAAAACAGTTGATTTTGCTCAGTACAACCTCGCTTTTAAAACAGTTGATTTTTCTCAGTACAACCTCATTTTTAAAACAGTTGATTATGCTCAGTACAACCTCGCTTTTAAAACAGTTGATTTGCTCAGTACAACCTCGCTTTTGAAAAACTTGATTTTGTTAAAATGGTTGATTTAACTCAGTACCACCTCGCTTTTAAAATAGTTGATTTTTCTCCGTACAACCGCGCTTTTAAAACAGTTGATTTTTGCTCAGTACAAACTCGCTTTTAAATTGTTGATTTTGCTCAGTACAACCTCATTTTTAAAACAGTTGATTTTGTTCAGTACAACCTCGCTTTTAACAAACTTCGTTTAATTTGAGAAGAAGAAGAAGAAGAAAGGCCAAGTGTTGTTGTTTTATTGTTACTACAAAAGATTCCTCGGATAAATCACGCTAAGATTGGAGATATCTGTGCATGGATTTAGTCAGTCTTGACTTACAGTGAGCAGTTTGCTGTTCACCAAAGCCAGCCTCTCCTCGGTTATAACAACAAACTGACCGAGTGACATTCGGATGCCCTGACCGGGTGACATTCATACGTCCTGACCGGGTGACATTCATACGTCCTGACGGATGAAAATCGGACATCCTGACCGGGTGTCGTTCAGACAAAGTCAGGACAGTTTCAGGCAACCATGTACCAACCTGCCAAATACGCGCGCAGTTTTCATTCTGTAATAACTCGAACTCGAACATGCATCTTGACATTGTCATTCTGTAATAGCAATGTCAAGATGTGTGTCCATGTGTGCATGCAATAAAAACCTGCGCAATACTAGCGTGTGTATGCGCATGTGTGGGTGGCCGTGCAGGTGTGGGTGGCCGTGCAGGTGTGGGTGGCCGAGTGGGTGGCCGTGCAGGTGTGGGTGGCCGTGCAGGTGTGGGTGGCCGTGCAGGTGTGGGTGGTCGTGCACATGTGGGTGGCCGTGTGGGTGGCCGTGCAGGTGTGGGTGGCCGTGCAGGTGTGGGTGGCCGTGCAGGTGTGGGTGGTCGTGCACGTGTGGGTGGCCGTGCAGGTTGGGGGTGGCCGTGCAGGTGTGGGTGGCCGTGCAGGTGTGGGTGGTCGTGCACATGTGGGTGGGCGTGTGGGTGGCCGTGCAGGTGTGGGTGGCCGTGCAGGTGTGGGTGGTCGTGCACGTGTGGGTGGCCGTGCATGTGTGGGTGGCCGTGCACGTGTGGGTGGCCGTGCACGTGTGGGTGGCCGTGCACGTGTGGATGGCCGCACAGGTGTGGGTGGCCGTGCACGTGTGGGTGGCCGTGTGGGTGGCCGTGCACGTGTGGGTGGCCGTGCACGTGTGGGTGGCCGTGCATACCTCTGTATACACCCTAATTTCTTTTTGAGAGTTGTAGTGTATTGTAAAATTAATAAATATGAACCAAAAACAATAAGGTCGACAGAAACATATTATGATTACCAAGGCAACAACGAAACCCTCTGAATACACTGCAACACTTCGTTGAGTGTCTTAAATTATTCCTTCTCTGACAGATGCGAAACATTGAGCTGAGTCGTGACCATGTGCCTGTTAATAAAATCATCGAAGCCTTGTTTCTAGCACTGAGCTGAAAATGAGGGAAAACTCCATGCCACAAGTGTTGTCTATTCACAGAAAAGAGACTTTCTCGCAGCAGTTGAACGACAGTCGCTGTGCACGGGGCCTGTTTTTCCGCGATGGCCTCTTCTCCTGACCTTTTGCTCCAGGAATTCTCCAGTATTTTCCGTTAAGCCGTTGGCTCTTGTACAGCAGCCAGGAGAAGATGGCTGGCAGGTTTATGGTGTGTGCAGCTTGCTGCCAGAGGCACTAGTTCTTGCCAGTATGCTTGTATATAAAGTTGTATTGCTTCTTTCCATTCCCTTCAATATCGACCACTAACGCTAATTAGACGGAAAGATCGACCATACTGCCATGTCCTAGTATAACACTTGTCTTGTGTGTGGGGTGGGTGGGGGTGGGGGTGGCGGGTGGAGGGGGGTGGGTGCGTGTGTGTGTGTGTGTGTGTGTGTGTGTGTGTGTGTGTGTGTGTGTGTGTGTGTGTGTGTGTGGGTGGGTTGGTGGGTGGGTGGGTGCGTGTGTGTGTGTGTGTGTGTGTGTGTGTGTGTGTGTGTGTGTGTGTGTGTGTGTGTGTGTGTGTATGTGTGTGTGTGTGTGTGTGTGTGTGTGTGTGTGTGTGTGTGTGTGTGTGTGTGTTTATCAAAGGCAACACTGAAGCGACTAACGCTTGGAAACCTTGTGTTTGAAGTTATTTATATTGCTTGTTTTGTATAATTATGTCTTTGGTTTGATTTGGTCAACTTGACTTGAGTAAGGGTTACACATGACAATAGTTTGAAGTGTGGACTTACTTGTGACATGTTACACATGACAATAGTTTGAAGTGTGGACTTACTTGTGACATGTTACACATGACAATAGTTTGAAGTGTGGACTTACTTGTGACATGTTATACATGATAATAGTTTGAAGTGTGGACTTACTTATGACATATTACACATGAGAATAGTTTGAAATGTGGACTTACTTATGACATGTTATACATGAGAATAATTTGAAGTGTGGACTTACTTATGACAGAGTCTGAGTGACGTCAGGTGACCGCGTGCGGTAGACGGGGCGTTAAACTCCAGCCACTAACCCATCATGGCGGGGTGCATTCCACACCAACACCTGCACGTCACCGCTGCTCTGCTCTTCACCGTTCACATCTCAGTATCTGCGTGTAATCTGCTCCTATCGGTACCAGGAAGTTCACTCTAACTGCTATACCGGGATGTTCGTTAAAAATAACTCTCTCTCTCTCTCTCTCTCTCTCTCTCTCTCTCTCTCTCTCTCTCTCTCTCTCTCTCTCTCTCTCTCTCTCTCTCTCTCTCTCTCTCTCTCTTGTATTTGTTTTACTTTGCTGATTTCGTATGTTGCGAAGATTTAGACAGTAATAGTTTTTTGCTTTGTTCTTAAGATGTATTTTAGTTTGCCGCAGTTATTTGTGTTCTTGTTTGACGTACTGAGTTTTGCTGTATTTGTTATCAGGGACAGATTTTGTAATGTGAGAAAAAAAGGAGAGAAAAAAAAGAAAAGAAAAAACAACAAAAAGCCCGACTTCTGCTTAAATCTTTATCCTTGTGTAATAAAGTATTATCTTATGTGGGTGAGCGCATGTGTGTGTGTGCGTGTGTCTTTGTGTACACGCGTGAGTATGAGTGTACATGTGTGTGTGTGTGTGTGTGTGTGTGTGTGTGTGTGTGTGTGTGTGTGTGTGTGTGTGTGTGTGTGTGTGTGTGTGCGTGCGTGCGTGCATGCGTGGGGGGTGGGGGTGGGGGTAGAAATGTTGGTTGATTGCGTCATTTGGACTTTGATTTCATTCTCTTTTCCCCCGTGCCCGCAGTGCTCACTCACCAATAACCACACAGGCCTATGTTTTCATGCGCATCTCAACAAATACACTTGTTCCTGCATCCGGTTTGTTCCGCAGACGGCAGTTTTGAGAGCATGCTCCCATTACGGTCGGCCCCTATCCGTCAGAACAACGCTTTGGTGCGCATTACAGTTACTTCGTTCCAATCCCGTAGGCCCAAGACAACTGTCCAGTAGCGCCAGCTTGGCCAGTCGCGCCTTAATTCAGGTTTGAAATGATTGAAAGCACCTCTGTGTGACGCTGTCATCATTTCATACACATCTCGTTCACCGGCACATTTCCAGACAGAAGAGTCTCGTAATTCCTTGATTGTTCGTCTTGAACTGGGACTCTAGATGAATCACGATATGAATAATTATGGATAGTAAACATTTTTCACCAGATTCGTTTGTTGTTGTTACTGTTTCAATTTGATTGTTTTTGTTTCGTTTTGTTTTGGTTGCTGTTTTGTTTGCACGACAGCTGCTTTGTGCGTTTAAGTGTCAGCGCCACTTTGACGCATACCAGCGCGCTTTTTCTTGTTTTTAGGGGTTGGGGGCGGGTTAGGAGTTAGTTAGTTAGGTAGTTCTTGGAATTTAACGCCCCGTCAGTCGCACAGGATCACCTCGGGACGAATCATACATTCAGAATTCATCCACACCAGTTCGAAACAGTGAACACGAAAACGGGTTAATGTGTACCACTTTAATCAGTGACCACGAAACATGGTTAATGTGTACCACTTTAATCAGTGATCACGAAAACGGGTTAGTGTGTACCACTTTAATCAGTGATCACGAAAACGGGTTAGTGTGTACCACTTTAATCAGTGATCACGAAAACGGGTTAGTGTGTACCACTTTAATCAGTGATCACGAAAACGGGTTAGTGTGTACCACTTTAATGAGCAGCAGTAAGTTACAGGAAATAAAGAGACAAACGTTTTTTTACTTGCTACCATGTACCGTTGTCAGGTGAGAGCTGTCGTACGCTTGATTTTCACGTGCGTCTTTTTCGCCCTTGTTATGCATGTGACGTCAAGCGAGTTCTATTACGTCACTTTGTTCGTTCAAAATACATTTGGACAACGACTGCGTTCTTAGTGGTTTAAAAAACGTATTATGGTCGTTATTTTTCTTCTTCTTATTATTATTATCACAAAAAAGCGCTGGCGATCAGTTTGCAAAGAACAGACAGTGAAATACGTACAAGTACCGATACTGAGCTTTTTAAGACCATAAACTGAGTAGCAGTTTGCAAATTGGGGAAGAAGCATGCGTTTTGTTTGTTTAGTTCTTGTAAATTGTGTGGTATAGCATATAGATTGAAATTTTAAATGGAAGGAAGGTGGAAGGTATCTTTTTAGGTCACCGTGACCTTTATAATTTAGGTCACCGTGTAAAATCAAATAGTATTTAGATATTCTCAGTATTTCTGACAGTTTCTGTTTTTAAACCCCGAGTGCAATACTAGCAACTGTACAATGGTTACACTTTACAAAAAAAGAAAAGAAAAAAAGTTTGTGTTCTAGATGTACATTATGATGCTAAAAACAGCCATACATGTGACTACATGATACGTTATGCATCAAAATTGGATACCGTCTTGCTATTTTGTAATTTGGTTGACCGAAGTTAATGCTTTTTGTCTCCCATCAGAAGCATTTGGAAGCAAGAGTATTTTAAATCATAATAAATTGATACGTTTGTGATGCAAAGTGATTGCTACAATACAATACAATAAAATACAACTTTATTGTCTCTCTGTAGAGAAATGTGCTTTCTTATGACTGCTGTGTCTGTGTTGTCTAGGCGGCAAGCACCTTATGCACACCGGCCATGTATCACTTTCAAAACTACCTAGAACAAAGTTTAACTGCATACATTTGAACTTATATTCTTTACAAAAAATCACGCAAAGTTTATCGATCGTGTGGAACAAAAGGTCACAACAAATCCGAAACTAGGTCAAAATCGTAAAAGTAGGTCAACCTAAGAAGTAGATTTTTGACTGTGTCATTGTAACCTTATGGACGGGTGGTGGATGTATGAAATGGTGAGATGTGTTTCAATGGAACCCTCGAAAAAAATCTGCAAATTATCATTGTATCAATTCAGAAGTCGCAATCCAGTGTTCCGACAGGGCACTAAATTCATAACTTGAACAGAAATGAAGTTGCAACAACTCACACAAAGTCGGCTGGAAGATTCGAATGCTGTCATCAAGCTCCTCTATATTGAAGCCTCCTTCAGAGTAGCGTAAGGCAGCACATGGGAAGCTGGTAGCTGTACATTTGCAGCTTGTTTTACGGCCTTGTTTGCAGCCAGTGGATCAGCTCGCAGTACGAGTCCTCAGCCTGGCGAAGTGTTGTCCATTCAGTTCAATTCAAAACACTTTAATCATCCCACAAGAGGCAGTTTTGTCCATAATGGTTTCCATGGTGGTCCTTGGTCCCTGATCCATCCCCAGGCGGATGGAGAGGGCAACCTTGGTGCTCTGTGGAGATATATGTGTTGATGGTTTTGCATTGTTAGGAAAACAGCTTTTTGCCTTGCTGCATTCACTGTTGTCACTGTACTCTTCTTTTGCTTGAACACAACAAATTGCTTAATCTTCTCAAACACCTTTAGTGACAGATTAGCTTTCTCAGTACCAAGTTCTAAAAAAGCCGACGCCACTGGAGGGAATGCAGTCCATGTGTTTCAGGCCTTCAGTTTTCCTTTCCAGCCAAAGAATGAGACCGTGTCACAATCAGTTACAGCGTGAGAGGCAGCAAAGCTGTTGATTTGTCTGCACCAAGACTTGAAGCAATCGCGTGGGCTGCAGTGTATCTGAAATGTTTTCCAGTCCCCAGCTCTTCCACCTTTATTTATTCAACAACAGAGATTGCAAGTAACGTCAGTGTCAGCAGTTCGTATTATTATCTTCTTCTGCAGCATGAAGAAATCCTCGTGTGTCAGCCTCTTCGTGGATGCATCCATTCATATGGTCTGTTTCTGCGGATGATGACACCACGCTGTCACCGCAAGTGGAGACGAGTATTTTGCGAAACACTGGAGTTCTTTCAGTTTCTTTGGAAAGAAAACGAAACAGGTCGCTCTTGTTCCCATCGTCCTTCGAGAAGCTCTTCCAGGTGGAAGGTAATGGTGCCAAAGGTAACACCATACGACGTTGACCGTGGCCCCGTTCGTTTCTTGTCCCGGACTTCAAGCCGTCTGCGAGATCAACGTCCCAAACAATATCCAGCCGTCGAACACTCTGAAGTTGTCCAAAAAGGTAAGGCCAGAAGACGCTGTTGCTGTAGTCCTGGAAAGTGTCTAATGTCCTGGGGGAGAGAATTTGAGCAACAAATGCATCGTCAAGGATCTCCACATCTGCTTCAGGTGAGCGGTCTGCAGCAAGGTATGCAGCAGTGTCTTTGCTGATCAGTTGTTCCTCTTCCTGCGTACAAGTTTCAAGCTCAGTTCCAATGATAAAATCAGAAAGCTCTTCAATGGCGATATCATCGCTGACAGTGTCAACCGTCTCTTCATAATCAGTGTTGTTTCGTCTACCAGGGCTTCTTCCTCATCAGCAGTCCCAGATCCAAGACGGGAGCGTTCAAGACACTTCAGCAAGCCTGCCTTTTTACCTGTCCGCATATCACCCAGTTTGCTCAATGGCGGTGGTGGCGGCTGTTCCCCGTTCCTTGTCTGGCATGCAATGTAAAACCGCGAAAACAACGAGCAGCCATTGCGGAGGATTGTCAGGGAAGATGTTTGTGCCTTCAGTTTGTTCAGGGAAGATTTTTATGCCACGCAGCTTGTTCTTTCGCAGAGGCTTTTTGATTGGTTTTGTGCTCCTTTCGAGCCCTTCCTCAACAAAGTTGTTATATCGCTGTATCCCACTGGTGATGGCTGAGCTAACTGCAGTCATGGCAGCCACGTCTACAGTGACTTTGGAGTACACGGCGAAGAGGCATCCTCCGTCGTCTTCAAATGGAATTCCAGCTTCCTCAAAAGAAACAGGAGCTTGAAAGTTTATCTTGAAGGCTTTTTGCGGGGCAGGGCTTTGCTGGCAAGTCCTATTGCACCTCCATTTCCTTTTACCATCGTATTGCACTGCTCGTGTGCTTTGTCACTGGCTATGGCTGAGAAAGGACGACACGTCTTCTGCACAACAAATCCACCTTTGCAAAAGGCTTGATACACTGATGGGTGCCTTCGAGTTGACACCTGTCACGAAGGTATACTGATAACCATCTGGCATAGCTGACGTGGTCAAGGGCAAAACAACATGTAGCAGCTTTGTCAGTTTATGAACTGGTTGAAGTTTGCAGTTCGGATGGATTGAGTGAACTGAAGAATGCTCAGCTCCAACTCCAGCACACAGCTCCAATATGGAAACATTGGCCGCTCCCGATGTTTCTTGGGCCAGTCTTCAAATGTCTCATTGTTGTCCTCCCTTTTCTCAAATGCTCTGTGCTGCAAGATGTAGAGTGCAGCAGCAATGAAGTTTCATGTCAAGGTAGACTAGAACGGGCGTCTCTTTGGGTTTTTGTATGGCGACGAGTTTGTGTCTGGGTGTCTTGTTTTTGTGAATCGATACAGTCTGTGTTTAAAAAGACTGTCAGAACATCACCCTCGGTCTGTTCACACACACACACACACACACACACACACACACACACACACACACACACACACAAACACACACACACACACACACACACACACACACACACACACACACACACACACAAACACACACACACACACACACACAAACACAAACACACACACGCACGCACGCACGCACGCACGCACGCACGCACGCACGCACGCACACACACACACACACAGCTTGAGCTTGACCATAGATAGATTTGAAGGGAAATAAAATATAAATTTAAAAAACAACAACTTAAAATTGGACTTCTCTGACTTCAAACAAGTCTGTGACATCATTGTAAACAATTTATTCATGAGAGGCGTAACACAAATCGGCATTGTTCTGACCACAACTGCAAACCATACACTTTGCAGCATCGCTTTTGCACGCGCAGACCTGATCCCTTCATGACGGATGCTGTCACAATTCTAGCACAACAACGAAATCGCCTTCATTCTCACAGACTATACATGGAAAGCATTACAGTAAATCATGAGGATGAACTATTTATCTGGGTGCTGAAAGCAGATTTAGCATGCATCGTGTATTATCGAAGTCAGGCCGACACGGCTGCTGAAGCAGACGACCGCAGGGTAATATCCAAGGACGCGGTCGGAAATTCATGGGGTATTTTAAGTACTATTCTGTGTCACAAATATCATCAGTATCATCCGAACAGAAGTTTGCAAACGAAAAGTGAGTTTGATCACATTTGTGTCTTTCCGTATAGTATGCGCCATTGACTTTTGATCTAGATCTAGTTTCCGAGTAACGACGTGTACGCTTCCGCCATCTTGGTTGAGTGAAATGGGGTATTCTTTTCTATCGTGCATCATACATGTCAAAAATGATGTTTCCTATTTCAAACGGTACTTTAAAAATCAGTATTTCCGCAGATAATAGGAACGTTACTTCTATTTTATTTATTCATCAGGCATATCAGAACTACAAGATACAGTGACTCGTTTGGTTCTACTCAAAATGTCAAACTGATTTGTTTTAACAAGGCCACTACAAAACATAAATTTCAACGACTAATAAATGCACGTATCGATAACTATCAACCAGTCAGTAGCCTTCATCGCCACGCGTCAAATACAGATACACTTCGAGTCAAGTGGAATGAAGCATGGCGCTGAAAGCATTCATAATCACAAACACGTTCACAGTAACAGGTCTTCACATGTGTGTACACCGTAAAACAACCAATACATATTCAATATATATTCAAGATTCAAGATTACTTTATTATCTAATCAGAGAAATTAAAATGTAGCTGAACATTAACCACATCACAGTACACAATAACATATTTTAAAACTCAAAAAACAGTTATCGAAAATACAAAAGTAGTTAGAACAGATTTATCTGTTCAGAAATGCTATTGACTGCAGGTACTGTATTTGATTTAGGTACGCGAAATAAGGTGGAAGAAGCTCATAATGTTTAGCAAGAACATGGCTGTTGTCATCCACAATCACCCTAGCCTTCCGTACCACACGACGTTCATACAACTGACTTAAGCGTTCTTGTCCTTCACCCACTACCTTGCCACACATATTCACCACTCTATTCAGGAAAAAATTTCTTTTCACATTTAAGCCTCCAAACCAGCACAGTATATATGCATACTATATTAAACTTTTCAAAACAACACAACAATTGGTTTAATTATTAACGCGCAGCCACAATCACAACTACATCCTGCATAACTGGACGTGTAAAATAGCATTAAGTAAAAAGGAGACGAAAAAAAGAAAGAAAAAGGGAGACCAAAACGTACCTTAGTTCCCCCCCCCCCCCCCCCCCCACTTTCCCGTACCACTCTGACTCGTAACCCTAATTACACACTCTATTGCACCCAGTGACCCAGGCCAGGAGTACTGTGCCACTGGTGTGGTCGAGGTACCTGCATGAACAGGAACAAGTCAATCCTAGCATAAAACATATACCAAAGGTTGCCACACGTGTCCTTGGCGCTCAAACGAATAAAAGATCTGACAACTGGAAGGGCATAATTATTACGTTAATTCAGAGCAGAAATTGTGTATTGGAAGAATTGCACCTAATTACATCTATGATGTAAAAATAAGCAAATTTTAACTAATAAGGTATGATTTACCACAGCAAAGACCCACAACTGATTCGGCTAAGCCGTTCTAGGTCATTGAAACTAAAACTGGTGGAAACTGGAAGACTAAAATTAAAAAATCTGTACAATCTTATCAAATCAGCTCCCCCACCCCCACCCCCCACCCCCACCCCATCCCCACCGCCCCTCAACCTTTGCAAATTGAAGCCGCACGCAAGCCGTGACAACTGGTCTGTGTAGCGGAAAATTAGCGGCTGCAAAGCGGACAGAACGAACGGTGTAACTGAGCGTAAGGATTCTGTGGCCCCGTGCTTTTCATGCTCTACACCCAACCTCTCTTTAACCTAGTAAGCAAGCACGCAGTCAGTCACCATGCTTTCGCTGATGACAGCCAACTCTATAAGATTAGTACACTAGACGCAATTCACCAGTCGATAGAAACTCTCCAGAACTGCACCGCCTACAAACTTCAACTAAATAACAACAAAACTGAAGCCATGATCATACTTTCAAATAGGTCTGTCCACAGTCCTTTGCCGTCTGTCATTCACACCGGAGACGCCGATGTTTGGTGAAAGATTTTTTTTTAAGCTGGCCCATCTCTCTGGAACAATTTGCTTCAAACACTCCGCCACTCTGATTCTGTCTCCTCTTTTAAAGCCGCCCTCAAGACGCACCTGTTTAATAATTATTTCTAAACTGTTTTTCTCAGCAGTGCCTATCCCCTCGTCCGACGCTGTGTGTGTGTGTGTGTGTGTGTGTGTGTGTGTGTGTGTGTGTGTGTGTGTGTGTGTGTGTGTGTGTGTGGTTAGTGTTATTGTAAAGCGCCCTGTGTTCCCACCTTGTGTGGTAGATGGGCGCTCTAGAAATCCTCTTTATTATTATTATTCTTGTCAATTGTTTGTAGGCCGAGTCTTCAAACACGTGTGTAAAACAACAGAATGTAACGACACAATACGCATTCCGTAAATAGCAGCACCCGTAGGGAGATCCCCAGTCTGTTTTAGACCCCTAGTTATTCCTAAATTGCCGTCTTTCAAGAGGGCCAAAGCAGAAATTAATGCTACAGAAAAACCGTGCATAAAACAATAAACATTCATGCAAAAAAATAGTTTTTTTTAGCCAAATCTGCGTGGGCCAATCCCTTAAATAAATTTATAAAAAATATGTTTTGCCAAGCTTGTCCAGTGATTGTTTGACGGCATCTTTAAAAAATCTGAAACAAGAGTGTGTTTGGATCACGTAATCTTAGTCTTTGGTTGACGTCATTTTAGTTTTTGACGTGGTCGTAATCAGAACCGATGACGACGTTCGGTTTTCCGGTGCGTGTTTTGCTGTAGGGGTCAGCAGGGTCAGTCGTCACGTGGTCATACGCCTTGTGACGTGACCCCACAGCCGTGGCCGACTCGTTGCGCGTTTCGCTGAAGCTGAGAGTGTTGTAGTCATCCGGTGAGACACCCTTGTCCTCAGTCCTTGCCGGCCTTCCGCTGCCGTTGGCTACAGAGCCGGCACTACCGACCCCTGGTGTGCCCCAGACAGCGGGCTTGCTGGCAACTTTCGGTTTCTTGTTGACCACGCTGTAGACGTCGTTGGCGCTGGGCTGTGTGGCCGTCTTGCCGTTCTTGCTGACCACGCGGTAGATGTCGTTGGCGCTGGGCTGTCTTCCAGCCAGGTCGCTGCTGCTTGAGGAACCTACAGGGTTGGGCGGATTGTCAATGTGGTTGTAGTCGTCTTCAAAAGTTCCTCTGGACTCCGGGTTGTTGTGTGTGCTGTCGATGTGGCTGTAGTCGTATTCATCAACTGCACCATCAGGATGGGGGCTCCCGTCATGCTTCAGAGCTCCGCTGGTGTTGATGTGGTCGTAGTTGTCTCTGCGCGGCTGGCGACGTTGCCCCGGGGCTCCATCCTCGGCTATCATGTCGTAGTGGTCTATGTCCGCGTCATGGATGTGTGACGTCAGGCCGTCATCGTTGACGTAGTTAGCGGCCGCTGGTGATGGTGTGGGCTTGGAGTGAGATCTTCCTAGGGTGTTGTCGCCGCTGTCACCGGGTCCAGAAGTGAGCAGAAATTTACCTTTCCCTGCAAAGGAACCGTGAAGTGTGTCAGCAAGGACAGAGAACTGCAAATGAACCGTAACGTCTGTCAGCAAGGACATAGAACTGGAAATGAACCGTGACGTGTGTCAGCAAGGTCAGACAACTGGAAATGAACCGTGGTCAGCAAGGTCAGTTAACTACAAATGAACCGTGACGTGTGTCAGCAAGCACACAGAAGGAGCAGTTTTCAGTCATTTTTCTCGTAATGGTGTCGAACGCTGATTGTTATATTGTTTGATGAAGCAAATGTTTCTAAGGCGAAGAAGAAAGAAAAGCAAGAACAAGAAAGAAAGAAAGAAAGAAAGAAAGAAAGAAAGAAAGAAAGAAAGAAAAGAAGAAGAAAGAACAAAAAAAGAACAACGAAACAATAGAGGAAAGTGTCAGTTATATGATGTAAAATTTAGTACGCCTGGTCAGTCAACGCTCTTTAGTACGCCGAGTCAGTCACCGCTCTTTAGTACGCCGAGTCAGTCAACGCTCTTTAGTACGCCGAGTCAGTCAACGCTCTCTAGTACGCCCGGTCAGTCAACCATCTTTAGTACGCCGAGTCAGTCAACCATCTTTAGTACGCCGAGTCAGTCAACGCTCTTTAGTACGCCCGGTCAGTCAACCATCTTTAGTACGCCGAGTCAGTCAACCATCTTTAGTA
This sequence comes from Alviniconcha strummeri, assembly GCA_963584105.1. Classification (NCBI taxonomy): domain Eukaryota; kingdom Metazoa; phylum Mollusca; class Gastropoda; family Provannidae; genus Alviniconcha; species Alviniconcha strummeri. The sequence continues at coordinate 993,798 of OY757548.1, forward strand.
CGCCGAGTCAGTCAACGCTCTTTAGTACGCCCGGTCAGTCAACCATCTTCAGCACGCCGAGTCAGTCAACCATTTTTAGTACACCCGGTCAGTCCACCATCTTTAGTACGCCGAGTCAGTCAACTATCTTTAGTACGCCCGGTCAGTCCACCATCTTTAGTATGCCCCGTCAGTCAACGCTCTTTAGTACACCCGGTCAGTCCACCATCTTTAGTACACCCGGTCAGTCCACCATCTTTAGTACACCGGGTCAGTCAACGCTCTTTAGTACACCCGGTCAGTCAACCATCTTTAGTACGCCCGATCAGTCAACGCTCTTTAGTACACCCGGTCAGTCAACCATCTTTAGTACACCCGGTCAGTCAACCATCTTTAGTACGCCCGGTCAGTCAATGAATGTACTATCAGGGCGGAATGCAACTGACCAAACCCCGGGCAATAGACTGTATGATTTACACGGGAATCAACTGTATGATTTACACGGGAATCAACTGTATGATTTACATGGGAATCAACTGTATGATTTACATGGGAATCAACTGTATGATTTACACGGGAATCAACCGTATGATTTACATGGGAATCAACTGTATGATTTACACGGGAATCAACTGTATGATTTACATGGGAATCAACTGTATGATTTACACGGGAATCAACTGTATGATTTACATGGGAATCAACTGTACCATTTACTGTCTACGTCGCAAAAGGAACCACAAAGACTGAAGCGACGCGACTCAAAACGGGAGACAGTAAAAGCCAGGCAGCAGGCGAAGCACGCCAAGCTACATTCCGACTTACTCCAGAATAACCAGATCCCGGAACCGCACTGCGAATAACCAGATCCCGGAACTTTACTTCAGGATAACCAGATCCCGGAACCTTACTCCGGGATAACCAGGACCCGGAACCTTACTTCGGGATAACCAGGACCCGGAAACTTACTCCGGGATAACCAGGACCCGGAAACTTACTCCAGGATAACCAGATCCTGGAACCTTACTCCTGGATAACCAGATCCCGGAACCTTACTCCGGAATAACCAAATCCTGGAACCTTTCTCCGGAATAACCAGATCCTGGAAACTTACTCCAGGATAACCAGATCCTGGAACCTTACTCCGGGATAACCAGATCCTGGAACCTTACTCCGGGATAACCAGATCCCGGAACCTTACTCCGGAATAACCAGATCCTGGAACCCTACTCCGGAATAACCAGATCCTGGAACCTTACGCCGGGATAACCAGATCCTGGAACCTTACTCCGCGATAACCAGATCCTGGAACCTTACTCCGGGATAACCAGATCCCGGAACCTTTGACAGCTTGGGACTGTCGTCGGAAGAAGCTGCATCCACAAGAAGAATAAAAAGAGGATGAAGAAGAAAATGACGATGATGACGATGTCGATGGTGAGAGCGGTGATGATGAGGAGGATACCAATGATGATGGTGACGGATGAGGAAGCATAGCGGGCATGGGTGGAGGAGGATGACAGCTGGAAGAAAAGAGTCCCTACCTTTGTGTATTTCCGACATATCTTCCATATTGTCATTGTGGTCGTCCTGTTTGCTGCAAAACGCACGAAGAAGGTTCTAAAACCAGCACAAATTAAATACACAGTTCATATAATTATGTTTGTTCGCCGAGTATGTTTGCCCAAAATACATTCCATCATAGACTTTAACAGGTGTGAGTGTGTGTGTGTGTGTGTGTGTGTGTGTGTGTGTGTGTGTGTGTGTGTGTGTGTGTGTGTGTGTGTGTGTGTGTGTGTGTGTGTGTGTGTGATGTTGTTGTTGTTATTTGTTTTACCCAGACCAGTGCCGCTACTTTCGAATCAGTTAACTCTCTAAATCGGTACACAGGTTTTAGGAATAGAGTGGCTGCAGGGTTCACCTTTGCAGTTCAAACCTAACAGAACACTGCTGACTGTGTCGATCACAAGGCCAGGTACCATTCCGACTTTCAGACCTAATGCCGACCTCTAGGCACTACCTACCGCTTCACAGAACGCCTCCTGTAGAAAATGACCACAGCGACGACGACGGCGGCGGCGATGACAACGGCAGCTGCTACAGCACCGACAATGACAGCGACATCGGAACCACCGCCATCTCCATCACCGCTCTTGTTGTCAGGGCTGCCACGGATAGTATCTGTGGGTGACATGTACAGTAACTGTAAGTAATATGCATACAGTTGTATCAGCTTACGAACTGTTATGGGACCCGTCTCTTTTGGGCCGCACATGTACAAGGACCCTGGACAGTTGAAACTCAAGCAAGAATATAGAAATGTTCCACAGCTGCCTGGGCAAAATTAATACAATTCCCACCACATCACGACAGGTGAACACACAGACGTCGCTGTCACCACATCACGACAGGTGAACACACAGACGTCGCTGTCACCACATCACGACAGGTGAACACACAGACGTCGCTGTCACCACATCACGACAGGTGAACACACAGACGTCGCTGTCACCACATCACGATAGGTGAACACACAGACGTCGCTGTCTCACACACACACACACACACACACACACACACACACACACACACACACACACACACACACACACACACACTGCCATACTGACAAATAATCCTTACGCAGTAAGATGAATCATGCATTGCGTATGTTTATAGTAATTACGATATTCATTGTGCGTTGGCCCAATAAAGTTAGCAGGAGGAGAATTCCGTTTCTCGCCCCGCTTGGCACCGGCAGTGACGCCTGAGGAACAGTTTACACGCAAGGCACCGACACGTACTGAAGTCAGCCAACTTTGCCAATTTCCAACTGGACAGCAAATGCATACTACTTCGGGGGAAAAACAGTTATGAGCTATCTTGATTGCAGCATAAAAGGGTACTGTGAAGGCAGACTACGTGATTAATCAAGAGCAATTAAAAGCGCTGGATGAGTTGTGTGGGAGCCGACTGCAGGGTGTCGGTGGGATACTAAGAAGGCGGACCACGTGATTATAAGCAAGAGCAGTTAACAGCATTGGACGAGCTGTGTAGGAACGAATTTTCTTTACTGCAGGTCCAAGGAAAGCGCGAGAGCTGAGGGACGACAGCCCCTTCTTTTCACATGTCTGATGTGTTTGATTGCGAAACAGTAAAAGGCAGCACCAGTACTGTTAATTAAATGTGATTAAATATGCTTATACGACAAGTATTATCAGAGCAATAAAGGCAACACCACATACTGAAGGCAAGCTGGACTCAAGGTTCACGAGGGACGTCTGTTAGACTACTGATCACTCTGTGTTGAACACTTACACTTCTCGGTGCATCACGATTCACCTAATCTCATTTCGCCTAATCTCCGGCTCGCTGCGTCCTAGTATTTTCACTATGACCTGTTTTGTCTCGTTTCGCCTAAGTTTTTTGCAGTGTGTGTGTGTGTGTGTGTGTGTGTGTGTGTGTGTGTGTGTGTGTGTGTGTGTGTGTGTGTGTGTGTGTGTGTGTTTGTCTCTGTGTGTGCGCGCGTGCATGTATGTGTGTGTTTCTCTCTGTGAACGCGAATGTGTGTGTGTGTGTATGCGCGCGCGCGCGCGCGCGTGTGTGTGTGTGTGTGTGTGTGTGTGCGCGCGCGCGCGCGCGCGTGTGGAGACACTTTACATGATCTTTGAAATTTCACATGTACACTTTCGGCAAAAAGCGACTACTAAAAAACAAATCTGGAATAAGGATGACTGCTAGCGTTCTAAAACAAGATCCAAACATATAAAGGATTCAAAAGAACGCTTCTTTTACAAGACAATACACAGCATGCGCATTACTGGGGTAAGCTGATTTTTCAAGCAACAAAACAACAGTTAAACGATAAAAATAAAATGTAGGCTACTTGTCCGCTTTAGGTTGTGATGAGTTTAGTGTCCAGCGTTAGGAAGAATGTTGTCAGGTGAACTTTCTTCCAAACACTGGAACAATGCGCTCATTTTATCACACACACACACACACACACACACACACACACACACACACACACACACACACACACACACACACACACACACACACATGCGCCCGCGAGCAAGCAAGCAAGCACGTATGCAAGCGCGCTAAAAGTACATGCATTACTGGTGATGGGTTGGTACAATTACAAGAAACAAAACGACAGACCAGTATGCGGAAGAGAAGATGTGGGTTTTCAGTTTTGACTTGAAAAGAGAATGTGAAGATAACAGCCTGACAAAGAGAGGAAGAGAGTTCCACATCACAGGTCCGATATATGGAACTGTTGTGGTACGCGCAGTTCTGCCTTGGAAGTGCCGTCTGATAATTACTACCCCAGATTAATCTTTGGGGGGTGGGGGGGGGGGCAAGCGTTGCAGAACGTAGTAACACTTGTTCACTTCAATGACCTACGATGTGTGGAGTGTGTCATGTCACGACAATCATGAGCGGTACTCAGTGTAGCGGTGCATTCACTGGTCACAGTTGGGTGTTACCAGATTTACAGCTGTGGTGACAACAATACAAATATCTCAACAATCATCAGTAACAAACTTGCTGATGGCCCTTCTCTTGGTGCTTAGATTCAGATGTATAAATACGAAACTGCAAAACAAACTTATCAGAAAAGCTTGCTGATGTTTTTGTCGTTATTGTTGCTGTTGTTGTTTTATAATGTTGACCTGCACCTCCTCCCTTTGTGCCAGACACTAACGAAGACATCAGCGGTGGACTAAATATGGTAATGACTGAACATTTACTTCGAGAAGCTGTGCCCTGGTTATTGGCTGAAGCCGGTGGCGGAGTTGCTGTTGTTCCTGGAGATGCACTTCGGGAGAACACGTCCGGGCTCTTGGTTGAAGCCATCGGC
>OY757548.1:1006746-1011746 GCA_963584105.1 Alviniconcha strummeri
AATTCCTGTTGTGGGTTCGGTGTTGACTGAAGACAAACCTAACCAGGAAAGAAAGCAAGAAAGCAACTAAGTGTTGGTGCATTATATTTAAGTCTGCAATACCTTGAAACAGTGTAGTACATGAAACATCAAACAAAGAGAAAAAGCCTGTTCTTTAAGAAGGATAAGGATTTTTCCAGACCGTAAATATCCCGCAGTGAACACGCAATACGTATGCACGGCGTCTGCAGCTTAAAGCCACCAAACTATAGTTACGCTGCATAATGAGTTAACATTTACCATTAGACTTTGTACAACCTACCACAAAGACGGTTATGGTGAAAGCACGGAGATAAATCATTCCTTACGGATCCAGATGTTACCTCATGATCCACACTGACCAGGAGACACAGAAACGGAACGAACTTCTACACTGCCACCGCCACCTCCTCCATAAGCTCGGAATTTGACCTGGAAAACAAAAGAAAACTTCATTGAGATTAGCTGTGTCTACGTAGGTGAAGCTTCGTTTGTCAGAACCGTGGTGGTGGTTATTACGATTAGGCCCAACAACGTCATTGCCAAAAACAATCCTAATTTTCTTGCCTGTCTCCCAAAAGAAAAAGCCAGAATCATTTATTCAAAACAAATGATCAAAGCTAGCCACAGTAAGGGGGCTCTTTTCACTAACTCAAACTGGCATCCAGATAGCCAGCTTTGTCTGCCACGTATAGTAATTTACATAAACAACCAGAGCAGCTAAATTTCAAATCAACACAGTCGGGTTTGTTTTCGGTTTTACTCTACAGAGTTTCAAAAGGTGTGTCACGAGCTTTAGCAGAGCAACAGTATATGAGACAGCAGTAACACACGTTATAAATCTGCCGTCATATCTGTCACCATATTACTGGTAAAACAATCTTACATGTGGTCGTCCTCTCAAGTAAAATTGTGACGTTTTCAGAATGTTTTGTCTTCAGGGTTTTCCAGCCCCTGCTAATCGCGCTTTGTTGTATTGAGGTCGGACAGGACACTCCAAAATCTATCAGTAAAGACACTCAGACTTCCTTTCATCATGCCATTGTATGTCAGAGTCTGTAGGTACGGAACAAATTCTCCCGCAATGACCCAGTAACCCAACGACGAGTTCGTCAGCAGGCGATCTGTGTCAGTGTGATTAGAGTATGCCCACTGAGCCACAGCCCGCTGAACAGAGCGTGACTAAAAGCACTGAGCCACGGTCCGCTGAACAGAGCCCGACAAACAAAGACCGACAGACAGACCCGATAGGCAGTCAGAGAGAGACTAATGGCGGTGGAATACGCCCATCTTGTCCCTATCCACTGTATCGACGACACACAGCCTAAACATCTCCCAGATTATCAATAACTATTGTTACGTTGGCAGGAAATCAGATGTGAATATGATGGCTATATGACTGAGTCCATTACTGAATCAAAGAAAGATGAAAGGTAGCGTACCTTTCCAACGCCAGGCGGAATAATCCAGGTATACGTGGACCAGACACCGTATCCAGTGTTGCTGTTTCTGTCCAGGACGGTGAGGACGGTGCCGTTGTGAAGAGCCAGAAAGACATCCAGAGCAGTAGGGTTGTAACGCCTGTACCGGAACTGCAGGCATGACGCTTTGGTGAACTCCAGCCATGGGGACTCCAGCACAGAATAGTTAAAGTCCACACGTGGACAACTTCCAGCAGTCATCTGACCGGCTTTTACAGCAACTGAAACAACGAGCTTTAAGTGCCCCTTTCTTTCTCACTGACACAGTGCCACTTTCTTTCTCACTGACACAGTGCAGGAACAGTCATGTCACCTGCTGACACTCGTAGGCAGCTACATACTTATGTCTAATGTAGTAATACGCAGTATAGCTGGTAGGTTTTTGCTAGTGTTACTGAATATGCTGAATATGATCTGCTCGTGATTTTCGCAACATCCATGTCTTATTTCTATCATTTTCATTTAAAATAAAAAGAAGAGTATATTTTCTTTTTAGTGCTTGGAAATGCATTTTGTGGATGTACGAGCATGCCTGTGACTATGTATGTGTGCGTGCGTGTGTTTGTGTGTGTGTTTGTGTGTGTGCGTGTGTGTGTGTGTGTGTGTGTGTGTGTGTGTGTGTGTGTGTGTGTGTGTAATAATAATAAATTGTATTTATAATGCGCCTGTCCCAGTTCTGCAAAAACGAGCTCCAAGCACAGTACAGCTTCACATACCAGGCTCAATACATAGCTAAGAAATACATGCATTAAACAGTATCTAGTTAATACAGTTGCATCTGACATGACAAAGATTATGACCAACTGATTTAAAAAAGAAACTGTTTTAAATAAAAGTTCCGGGCAAAGCTTCTTCTCACGTTTTAATCTTTTGTGTTTTGAGTTCAGATTACCGCATAAATTCTCTCCAGCAAATGTGAGCAGTGCACTTTGTAAAATTCCACGTTAGTCCCGCCCCACTTATCCTATCCTTGCAATCACCTCACTGTACTGCCAGTCAACCGGGAACTGGATGAGATGACGAATGCCAGCCAACCACCCACCACCTTCTGAATCCAGCCAGATGTTCCAGATTCTGCAGCAGGACTGGCAAATGTTCCGTCAGGAGACTCTGAGGACACTGGTCATGTCCATGAGGCAGCACTGCTTGGACTGTGTCCACACCAAAGGTGACCACACTCACCTCGGACCTTCTTTGGTTGTGATCGCATTGCTGACTTTGTAAAACAGGGGTGTGTCCATTTAACCCCAATTTAATTTCAGCTGCAAGGAACTGAATTTTGTTCATGGAATTCTTTGAAATCGATCCATAAATGAGTCAAATCAAATTGTGATAGACTTCAACTGACATAAATCTTTTGGTTTCTGCTTGTGAGTGTGTACTTTACAGAGTGTCCCTTAAATTCTTTGAGTAGTATATAAAAGCAGAGTTAAGCCCTACACGTTACCCTTTTCCACAGTCCAGTTTGTCATCACCGACTCTTTGCAGCCCTGTCTGTAGTCACACAGTCCCTCTGCAGTCGTGAAATTGCAGTCTGCCTTGGCCGCTGGACACACTGGGGGAAAATGGAAAAGGGCGTTGATAAGCGTATCATAAATGTACATTATTATTATTATTAGAAGAAGAAAAAGAAGACGAAAAAGAAGAGAGAAGAAGAAGAAGAAGAAGAGAGAAGAAGAAGAAGAGATAAGAAGAAGATAAGAACCTGAGCTGGGCGGGATAGCTCAGCTGGTAGAGAATCTGGCTGAAGACCGAGGCGCAGCTATACTGTCGCGGGTTGGTCGAGTTCCCGGTGCGACAAGCGATTTTTCTCCCAGAGTCAACCTTCAGTGCAGACTCTCTACGGTGTCCGTACAGCCCCCGTGTGCAATCACATGCATCAACATCTGTGTGCACGTCAACAATCCCCAACACTGGCAGCCACACTAACCCCACGAGACGATGGTCTCCTTTTAACTGTGAATAGATGTCTATCCAAACAATGAATTTTTAACAGTAGCAGGCGCGTCGTTGTCGCCCAGAACATGTCACGCATGTTGAAGCTGGAATGGCGACCGACTGCGTCGCTCCCCGGCTGTGTGGCTGGGAGAAGAATGTCTCAACCATAACCAGCAAGCTAAGGTTTTCCTTTAACGAAAGCTGGATGGATTGAGTTTTAAATGTATGCTGCCCTCATTACAGGCCCATCTACAGCTGTGAGCAGGTGGTCGTCGTTTTTTATCCTCAGTAAAATGCACTCCCAACGACAAAATGTCTTTTTTATCCAACAATAGGCGCCTTGCTGCCTCCCGGACATGATTACACGTTCTGAAGCTGAAGCGACCCCCCCCCCCTTCCCTCCCCCCCCCCCCCCCCCACACACACACACACTTATCTTTAGTTTTAAGTGTTTCGTACAGTTTGTCCCTAATATGTCAACCCAACATCCGAGGACATGCATCCCCACATCATCATCATCAGCCACACCATTGTGTGGACGCTGCTCTTGCGGCTGCTGTGCCTTACCGGGTATCAGGCCACCCGAATTACCCGCAAGGAACAGTGCAGTACGCACAGGTTAGGGGCACATGATCATAGCATTAGCTTTGTTCCGGGATTTTATATTGCGGAGGGCAAGACCACAAATCGCGACACCTAGAGCTTCTCTGATACTGATGGAGAAAATCTCATGCGGTGATCATGTCTGACAATTACTATACGGAGGACAAGACGAGTCATTTACTTTCCACTCCATGCTGTATGTGTGATCCAAGTCTCTGTCGCTGTTGTCTATGTATCTGTATTTTGGTCTTTCTTCAGTTACATGATCACTGCCTTCCAAACGAAGGCGAATGCTTGACGTCACCGTCTAACAGTAACTTGTAGGGTTGCAGGCTGCTTTCTGTCGCCTTTGCTGGTGTAAAGAATGGCAAAGAGACAAACATACAACCACAAGACGTACAACACATGCAAACGAATGCAAGTGAGGTTGCTGTTGTTGTTTTGTCTGTTGTTTTGATGTTGTTGTTGTTGTCGTCGTTGATGTTGTTGTTTTGTTTATTTGTTTGCTGGGTTTTTTTTGTTTTTTTCTTCTCTTTTTTTTTGCCAAAATAAAAGTTGCAAGATTCTTTACATAATAAAAAAAAAAAAAAAAAAAAAAAAAACACATCCGCAGGTTCTATGAGAATAGTTACTCGTGGTCAGGTGTGTCTGTCTAGGACAAGAAAGACAAACAAAACATTTTAATTACTGAAATCGACTCTCTACCACTGGAAATCATTGTAGTTCCTAACGTGTTATAAAATCAGGCGGATTTTCTATTATGGAAAAGGCTGGTTAGAGTGGGGAAGATCAACAGTTCAGCGAGTGCCACCGAGTCAACGCCTGACCACGCTTGAAACAAATCAGAGACAACACGCTACCGAAGTCGTTAACACATGGCCACGATTGAAACAAGTCAGAGAGAAAGAGCGCTTGACCACGGCTGCCGAAACTGCTGTGACCAGTCAGTGGCTGCTGTGT
>OY757548.1:1016746-1024246 GCA_963584105.1 Alviniconcha strummeri
TTTGTGCAGTAACCTGGACACTTGGCAGTCCAGCCGTAGTGCATAGGGTACGTGGAGCAGTGATCAATACCGTCCGCTTTAACGATTGTAGCGCAGCCAGTGTACAGAGCGCCGGACCTTCAGCCCAGAGCGCTAAGCAACACGAACATAAAACACTAAAAAGCACGTAATAAGCATATCAACTCACGTGGACAACGATGTACAGTGAATATGTACATATACTGCGCGCGCGCGCACACACACACACACACACACACACACACACACACACACACACACACACACACACACACACACACAGAGGTATGGGTGTATGACACTTTTGCTCAGTAGCAGTACTGACAAAAAAAAAAAGAGAGAATAACAATGAACTCAATGCGAGAGTTGCTTTGCATATACACGGTATAGTTTCCATGGATTTTTTGTCAAGAGTCGTTTTCTCTTAAATACACAGCGCTCGACTTGAATTTTGACGTCATCCATAGGCCAAGCTATTTGGTGAAAGATCTTTTTCTTATGCTGGCCTATCTGTCTGGAACAATTTGCCTCAAACACTCCGCCACTCTGATTCATATACAGTGACGTGGATTTGGTTTGGATTTTGATTGGTTGATGCAAATGAAGCCACGTTAGGCTCTCTTTTGTTTGTATGTCTCGAGGATGTATCCATAGATGCGGCTGTTTACTTGCGCTTTCTCTGTTCTTGCATTGCTTCCTAATTGTTCACAATAAAAATTAAAAATTAAAATAAATAAAAAAGATTTTTTTTTTAAAGAGGAGTTAATTAGCGCTTCAAAGACGTCACACAAACACAACAACAAAGACCTGAGTGGCCTACGATAACTCTCACGTGGCATGCGAGTAAATACAAGATACATAAACTCCTCCAAAGGTACATCAGGTCTTCGTTCTTATGTTTAGGTGTGACGTCTTTCGAGCGCTAATTAATTCCTTTGTTAACTCCTCTTGATTCTGCACAGCCGCTGTGGGCCGCTTTCTGTTTCAGATTCTGATTATTCCTTTTCATCGTTTCCTGACAAAAATTGCTGTCACTGTGCACTCACAATAACGTGTTCCTGCACAAAACATCCCGTTAAAGGTACTGTAGCCCACTGACAACATCCCGTTAATGGTACTGTAGCCCACTGACAACATCCATGGTTCTTTGTGTATGTTTGGGAACAATATTTGGGAACATCGCTTAACAACAACTTATCATCAGTGTCATCTATGTCACCAGTTCAGATTCTGTCTCCTTCCCCACGACACAAATTCATTATAAATATTTGCATCACCAGTTCAAGTTCTCTCTCCTTGCCCACAGTACAAAGAAGTATTCATTATAAATACCTGTATCACCAGTTCAAATTCTGTTTCCTTCCTCACAAGACAAAGTATTCGTCAACATTATCACAGGTAAAAGTACGACTCACATGTGTGCCATTACTCTTTATGAAAATTCGGGGGAAACATGAAAAAATAAAACGTAAGCTGTTGTCTGAAACAGCAGTCGTAGCATGCGAGGCTATGCACTCTGACCCGTTCCGGGCTTCAGGTCAAGGAGTGACGTTTGATAGAGTGGGTCCTCTGCTGTCGGGAGTTTAGTATCTGTGTCGGCACCGCTCGATGGCAGCAACAGGCACAAGCAGTCAAAAGTCACACGGGTGGTCAGGGTTCACGTAGCGCTGCAACCCAGGGTGTCAACAGACAACGTCCACACAGGGTGTCAACAGACAACGTCCACACACAGGGTGTCAACAAACAACGTCCACACACAGGGTGTCAACAGACAACGTCCACACAGGGTGTCAACAGACAACGTCCATACACAAGGTGTCAACAGACAACGTCCACACACACACAAGGTGTCAACAAACAACGTCCACACACATGGTGTCAACAAACAACGTCCATACACAAGGTGTCAACAGACAACGTCCACACACAGGGTGTCAACAGACAACGTCCCCACACGGGGTGTCAACAAACAACGTCCACACAGGGTGTCAACAGAAAACGTCCACACACTGGGTGTCAACAAACAACATCCACACACAAAGTGTTAGCAAACAATGTCCACACAGGGTGTCAACAGACAACGTCCACACACAGGGTGTCCCTCAGTATCTACGGACACTTGGCATTTGAACCGAGTCAGGTCTGCACGTGGTCGTAGTCAGAACTGATGACGACGTTCCGCTTTCCGATCCGCGCCTTGCTGTAGGTCTCGGACTGCACGTGGTCGTACGCCTTGCCAGTTGCCCCCCTTTCTCTGCTCCTCGTCGGCGCTTTGCCTGCTTCGTGGTGACCCAGCCTGTTGTAGTCGTCTTGACCTTGGCTGCCACCCGCTTCCGTCCGCTCTCCGCCGTCGCCAGCGTCATCAAGGGAAGGCACTCCTCCGATCCTGTCGTAAGGATCAGAGGTTGCCTCCCCTGTTTTGTCCAACACGACAGCTTGGCTTCCGGTGAGATTGATCCTGTTGTAGTCTTCCTTCGGATATCCCGGTTTCACAGCAACTTCCGGTCTGTTGTCTTTCTTGCTGACAACGTTGTACTCGTCTTCTGGGCTGCTTTCATCCGGTTTGTTGTCCGTCTCCTGAACTTGACTGTACGAGACGTTTTCGTGGGACCCAGGAGCGCTCTGAGGACCGCCAATTTCACTGTAGTCACCCTCACCGTCTTCACAGGGAAACAGCTTCTCTTGGGGACAGCCGTGCGGGTTGGTGAGCACCAACCCTTGTCCATGCGAACTGTGACCTTTTCGTGGGGCTCCGTCCTCGGACACTTCGTATGGGTCAATGTCCTCGTCAAGGGGTATGGCTTTGGCCAGGTCAAGAGGTTTGGTGCCAGCGTCACGGCTTGTGACTTTGGGCAAGTCATAAGGTTTGGCGTCAGCGTCACGGCTTGTGACTTTGGCCAGGTCATTAGGTTTGGTGTCAGCGTCACGGCTCGTGACTTTGGGCAGGTCATAAGGTTTGGTGTCAGCGTCACGGCTCGTGACTTTGGGCAGGTCATAAGGTTTGGTGTCAGCGTCACGGCTCGTGACTTTGGGCAGGTCATAAGGTTTGGTGTCAGCGTCACGGCTCGTGACTTTGGGCAGGTCATAAGGTTTGGTGTCAGCGTCACGGCTCGTGACTTTGGGCAGGTCATAAGGTTTGGTGTCAGCGTCACGGCTCGTGACTTTGGGCAGGTCATAAGGTACGGTGCCAGCGTGACGGGTTCCGACTTCTGTGTGTGACGTCACGTCGTCAATGGCGGCGTAGTCCCCTTCTGGTGAGGGCGGCGCGAGTTCGAAGAGAGAATTGGGGATTTCTGTGTAGCTGTTGCCATTTTGTCCGCCGCCTTTCCCGACCCCTGCACCTCCTGTGGACGGCAGAAGGCAAACACAATGCATGTAGCTGTGTCCCAAAACACAATGCATGTAGCGGTGTCCCAAAACACAATGCATGTAGCTGTGTCCCAAAAGACAATGCATGTAGCGGTGTCCCAAAACACAATGCATGTAGCGGTGTCCCCAAACACAATGCATGTAGCTGTGTCCCAAAAGACAATGCATGTAGCTGTGTCCCCAAAAACCTTTCTTGGGTTAATCCATTCGTAAGAACTCGACACACGAAGAAGTACACGTAAAATACGAGACTACTGATTACCATAAGAATTACTGTTATAATTATGTTATAAATGTCCCCAAACTGCTAAGTCACACTTTGGTGAAGAATGCACCACATTCGCTCCAACGTGCTAACGGGTTAAACACCAACACCTGTTGTCAGTGCTAACGGGTTAAACACCAACACCTGTTGTCAGTGCTACCGGGTAAAACACCAACACCTTGTCAGTGTTAACGGGCAAACACCAACACCTATTGTTAGTGCTAACGGGTAAAACACCAGCACCTGTTGTCAGTGCTAACCGGTAAAACACCAAAACCTGTTGTTAATGATAACGGGTAAAACAGCAAGACGTGTTGTCAGTACTAACGGGTAAAACAGCAAGACGTGTTGTCAGTACTAACGGGTAAAACAGCAAGACGTGTTGTCAGTACTAACGGGTAAAACAGCAAGACGTGTTGTCAGTGCTAACGGGTAAAATAGCACCACGTGTTGTCAGTGCTAACGGGTAAAACAGCAAGACGTGTTGTCAGTGCTAACGGGTAAAATAGCACCACGTGTTGTCAGTGGTAACGGGTAAAACAGCAAGACGTGTTGTCAGTGCTAACGGGTAAAATAGCACCACGTGTTGTCAGTACTAACGGGTAAAACAGCAAGACGTGTTGTCAGTACTAACGGGTAAAACAGCACCGTGTGTGACGACTTACCTCTCTTCACGCCGGAGCTGTCGCTGCCTGTACCCGTCTCCTTACCACCAGCGGTGGCGCTGCAACCATCCAAATTAATGCTTAACATTGAACATTCCTGTTTAACATTGAACATTCCTGTTTAACAGCTGTCCTCGGAACAACATTGGGTGAATAAAAATACCGCAAACCACTGCATTCATAACTAGGTTTCAGATCCACACGCACTCATTGGCTCACCCTACACACGAATCCAGTAGTGGGGAAAAAACTGTTATTTGATTAAATGACGACTATTTTATTCAAGACACGAGTGCTAGACACGAGTGTTAGTAGAGAAACTGCTGACTGGTTTAATGACGACTGTTTAGAGTTCTATTCAGAAAGGTGATCCGTTACACTCTCGTCAGAAACGTTTCATAAAGCTATCTCAAAGGTGGGAAATGGTTGCAACGGACATGTTTGAAATGAAATTCCACCCAAAGTCTGAAAACATGGAATTTAATTAAACCAATTTTTAAACCAAGTTGCTTATTACTCCAGGTTTCCAAAATGCCCCTACGGCCTTGGGGAAAATGGCGGCTGTTGGCCGGAAAGGGATGTTGCAAAGTTGTTTTCTGTTGTACTGATGTCACTACTGGACGTGTTGCTTGTTGACAGGGCTGTACTGTTGTACTGAATACTGTTGTACTAATGTCACTACTTGACGTGTTGCTTGTTGACAGGCCTATACTGTTGTACTGATGTCACTAACTGACGTGTTGCTTGTTGACAGGCCTATACTGTTGTACTGATGTCACTAACTGACGTGTTACTTGTTGACAGGCCTATACTGTTGTACTGATGTCACTAACTGACGTGTTGCTTGTTGACAGGCCTATACTGTTGTACTGATGTCACTAACTGACGTGTTGCTTGTTGACAGGCCTATACTGTTGTACTGATGTCACGGCTAGATGTGTTGCTTGTTGACAGGCCTATACTGTTGTACTGATGTCACTGCTGGACGTGTTGCTTGTTGACAGGCCTATACTGTTGTACTGATGTCACTAACTGACGTGTTGCTTGTTGACAGGCCTATACTGTTGTACTGATGTCACGGCTAGACGTGTTGCTTGTTGACAGGCCTATACTGTTGTACTGATGTCACGGCTAGACGTGTTACTTGTTGACAGGCCTATACTGTTGTACTGATGTCACTAACTGACGTGTTGCTTGTTGACAGGCCTATACTGTTGTACTGATGTCACTAACTGACGTGTTGCTTGTTGACAGGCCTATGCTGTTACAAAAATGCACTGCACCTAGCCTTGTCAATGAGCCTTCTTTGCAGACTATTAAAGAGGCAGAAATTATCCACCATTCACTGACAACCCCCACCCCCACCCCTTCCACTCTCCACTTCTCGTTTCATTATGATTGAGGAAAAACATTCCCCTTAAGACACGAAAATAGTCATCTGCAAAGCAGCTACAGTCAAAGAAAACGATGCCGATTTTCCGTTGGGACAAGAAGTTACAGAGCATTCACCTCTTCCGCCATCGTCGTCTCCAGATGACCACGACAACGACGACAACGGCGACGACAACGACTACGGCAATGACTGCCCCTGCGATAGCAGCGGCCCCAGGACCATCGTCTGCAGCGTCGCTGTTGAGTCGTCGTCCGCCTGTCGGTGGGGTTCCTGGCGGAAAAGAAAATGGCGGAAGCGGGCATTGGCAGCCATCAGTGAAGCAAGCTGACAGGTTTAGCAGGTATAGCATACCGAGAGCACTGGTCGGTTCCATACAGTGCCCTAGATCGTGCTAGGGATCATGCGCCATAGAAATTGCTATTATTATTATTACTATTACTATTATTATTATTATATAGTAATGCCCGTGACCACTGATTTCTCGTTTCTTTTTTCGTTGCACTTGATTGACGCCGACCTGTCTCCGGAGAGAGATACCGGCGAAGACCAAGATCCCGGGAGACGGGGGGAGACAACTCTAAACTGTCGCCATTAAAATGACTTCTGCATTAAGATAGGCAGCGATGAGAGCCATTTTAATGTTTCACTGACTGTGGTGGGCGAAGTTTAGAAGAGAAAGGAAAGCGGAAGCGGGAAATGGAACCGTTTGCCGGTAACGCTTTATAGCCACACTAAACCGGCTCTTGTCGTGATTCTTGTTTGATAAGATCAATTGACTGAAAAATGGATTGCCTCTTTGGTGCACAGAAGCATAAAAATGTTAACGTTTTTGATAATAACCTGTGTGATGGAGCCCAGTTTTAGACCTGAATTTACCTGGGGTATCCTGGCAATATGACATGGTCTGATTGCTGATGCAACAGTACTGACACTGGCAATAACGCTGTGTTGTGTTGTGTTGTGTTGTGTTGTATCTATTTGTCATGCCAACATTATTCCAGACACTGGACAGGGAAAAAACATAGCTCAGCCAAAAACAAATAAGTGATTTAGCTTTGCATCTAATTTTTCATCGTTTTTCACCGTTTAGCTGTTGTTTAAGTGTCGCTTTGTAGCTTCATAAAGGGGTTATCCCGAAAATTTGCAGACTGTCTTTTTGTCCTAATAAATATCGTTCTTTTGAAACTTTCGTGTGTTTGGATCTTGGTTTAGAACGCTAGCAGTCATTCTTGTTTCCGATTTTGTATGGCTACCAATGTTTGAGAGTTTTCACTTGCGCGTAGTTGGTGCCATGCGACTGCACACAGCGACTGCATGGAAACCGTAGGAGAGAGTCTGCACTGAAGGGTGACTGGGAGAAAAGTCCCTTGACGCACAGAGGATTCGATCCCGCGTCAGTATTGCGCTTGGCCTTTTGGTCCCACGATCTACCCACTGAGCTATCCTGCTTCTCTGATTTCTGTTCGTGGCTAGCTGAACACCTGTCTTGTTGGCGGTGCAGCAGATGTCAGTGTCGGTGTACTGCTCTACTTCAAGACGTCGGCGGCCTCCGATAGCATCCTCGTTGCCCGCAGTAACATGCTGACCTTGTCTGCTCAGCTGTCTATAACTTACTGTGAACACTGATGTTTGGGCAATAAGAATAATGTCAAAATTTAGCGCGACAATCTGCCAAAAAAAGCCATAAGCGAGTACATAATTATGACAAGTAATCCCACAAAGCGTTCAGCAAATACCACTACACCAACCACAAACAAAACACTAAATTACAACACGCCAGCACTCTCACC
>OY757548.1:1031746-1034246 GCA_963584105.1 Alviniconcha strummeri
AAATAGCATTCACGCCTCTTCTGCTCAGGTTTTCCTGAGTCTGTCTAGTGTATTTCTTGTGTGGGCTTATCGTGTAGAAATTAATCATTGGCCATTTTTGCATGTGGCTGCCCATGTGGCAAGGTAATCAAAATCGCGGTCACAGACAATCCTCTCTCTACGGAATGCACAAAATACATTTTGTTTAATGTCCTCAGGTGCTAAAAAGCATATTAGGGACAATAAAATTTGTCAATGTACAGTTGCACAGATATACCGGTTGACCCCCGAGTGTTCAGCTAGGGAAAGCTGCGACAACATTGGCCTTTTCTCTCTCCCCACGGCTCGTGCATTTGCCTGACAGGCGGTACATCAGAGACTGCTGTCCTTATTGGAATCCACTTGTTACCTTGATGACAAGAGGTTTTGCAGGGGTGAGGGCCTGCTGCTTTGACAACTAACCCCTATCCACCTTATCCCGTTTTGCGTAGCCTTTAATCTAGCCGCCAGGGCTTTCTCCCGTCTCTTCTCTTGCGAAGCGGTGGCGATTTGCTGAACTTGAATGTTCAGAAGCAATACAGCATACTGAAACGAGAGATATAAAATGAGAATGTTTTTTTAACACCCTTCAGTCCCTAATAAGCCTTGTGGTTTCTGTGGATGCTAAGCACGATGTTTATTTTAACATCCCTTTCCCGTCCCTAATAAGCCTTGTGGTTTCTGTGGACGCCAAGCACCATGTTTACTTGTAACACCTCTTCAAAGCTCAGGAGTTGTGTGAAAGCCGAGGTGGCCGTCCAGGGCTCCCCGATCCTATTAAGCCCTGTGGTTTCTGTGGCTGTAAAGCAACATTGAACCGAACTGTTAAGATTCAAATAAACAGTGTAGGTTATAAATGCAATGGTGTAAGGGAAAAGGATGAGGTTGTCGGTGTTAGTCAATAAAATGTCGCCTTGTGACTTTGCCCCTCACAATTAATGGAAGATGGCTTACACCGCTGTTAATGCAGAATCATTCTGGTGGTGACAGTGTTGCGTTAGTATAGTTTCCCTTCCCCCTACCTCTTTGAGTTCGGTTCCCTCCAGTACCTCGGCGTTTAGTAAGTCTAACATCACCACCACCACCAAATACAAGAGTTAGGTAGGAAGGAGGGGGCCACCAAGAAAGAGATGCGATGTGAAGAATTAAGTGATCAGATGCAAAATGGCATGTGCCACCATACAAAATATGGGTATTATGATCGGTGTGAGAAAGATGTTAAAAATTGTCGTCCACATTCTTTGAAGCCAGAGGATGGTCTTTTAACGATAGATAAGGATGTTCTTTGTTTGTTTGTTTGTATTCGTCTTAGACCAAAGGGGACAAAATCATAAAGACAATAAAAATACTGGATCGCTGTACATGAAGCAGTTCACGTCTTAGAGCGGCTACGCCTGTTGTTTATATTACTTTTCGCCGTTTATATCACACCTCACTGATCAAGCTACATTTTGCTGATCACAGCATGTACCGTTACTGCTTTTTACTGTTTATATTACATGTTTATATTCATTGTTACTGTTTACGATTCTACGCGTTCATAATCTGTTACAATATTATAAAACAGATTTTCACCTTAGACTGAATTTAATGGAAAACCTGAATGGAAGGGCTTTGATAATAACACAGTCACTGATTCAACAGGTCTTTCACACGGTGTTTGTAACGGCCAGTGCCAGAGCTTAACGCCCATTTTTTTCTGTCCTCAGTGGATGGTATTTATTGCTTGGCTTTACCTTGTTTTCATGTGGAATATTTGTTGTTGGTCTGATTTTTAGAGACGATGTTAGCCAGTTTGGGCTAGTGGTAGGGTGTTAGGCTGGTAAGCAGGACTTCAGTTCGATACCGCTTCAGCTCTCCTTGATCTTCAAAAGGGTTGTGGTCTGCGGACGTTGTCTTGTGACTTTGTCCCTCACAATTAATGAAACATTAAAATGGCTCTCATCGCTGCCCATCTTAATTCAGGAGTCATTCTGGTGGTGACAGTGTAGTGATAGGTATGTGATCTCCTTCTTCCCTCACCTCCATACCCCCTTCCCCCATCTCCCTGTCCCTAATAAGCCTTATGGTTTCTGTGGACGTTAAGCACCATGTTTACTTACTTCACCTCTATATCTCCCCCTCCCTCTTCTCCCCTTCCCTAATAAGCCTTGTGTTTCTGTGGAAGTTAAGCACCATGTTTACTTACTTCCACCTCCATACCCCCCCCCCCCCCATCCCTAATAAGCCTTGTGGTTTCTGTGGACATTAAACACCATGTTTACTTACCTACTTGGAGATGATGGTACTTAGTGGTAGGCTTTATCTCAATATCACTGGATTTTTTTGTTTTTGTTTGTTTGAATTTTAGAGGTGTGTGTGTGTGTGTGTGTGTGTGTGTGTGTGTGTGTGTGTGTGTGTGTGTGTGTGTGTGTGTGTGTGTGTGTGTGTGTGGTGGGGTGTGTGGGTGGGGGTGGGAGGTGTTACACCACCGAAGCTTTGT
>OY757548.1:1039723-1047223 GCA_963584105.1 Alviniconcha strummeri
GAAATTAACTTATTAAGTATTGTGTACTGTAGAAGCTAAGTTGTATTCATAGACTACTTAATATCACTATCAGCACTGCTGCGACTAAGATTACGCGCCCCAGGCGAAAGTTCGCACCGACTGTTTTAGTACTAGTCTTTGAGTTTGTCTTGCTTCTCTTACAGAGCGTTGTATTGTAATTGTTATGTACAATTTTAACCGTGGGAGCGTGTTCTTTATTCTGGTGTAAGTTTTAGTAACATTTATATTTTGTACATTGTGTTAGTTGTGATTTAGTTGTACGAATCTGTTTATAGACAGGCACAAGCCACGCTTCCCACTCTTGTTGTAAATAAAATAACTCATGTGTGTACATTTTGTTTATACGGTTTAAAAGATTGTAACTGTAGCTTTTATTTGATTTTTTCATGTTTTAATTGGTTTAGTTATTGTAGAGGAAAGTGTATTTGTGCGGGCCAGGGAAACACAGTTGTCAGCCATTTTGTGGTCCAGAGGGCCGTTTTTACTGTAGCGATAGCGTGTGTTCCCTGTGGCCCGCGCCGTTCTCTTATCTATGCGTGAGCGTGAGGATTTTGTGTGTGTGCTGAAAACTGTCTGCCGGCTGAACAAGTAAAAACTGATTGCTGCCATACGCCTGCTGTGGTCTCCACTTTATTGACTCCGCTGCCTGTGTCCTGTCCTTTGACCACTCCACACCATTACAGTTAGATTTTGGCTGAACCTAAACTACAATCCTTGTCAAATAAAATTTGCAAGTTCGAGTTCTCTCTCTCTCTCTCTCTCTCTCTCTCTCTCTCTCTCTCTCTCTCTCTCTCTCTCTCTCTCTCTCTCTCTCCTTGTAAAATAAAGTTTACGAGTTCTCTCCTCTCTCTCTCTCTCTCTCTCTCTCTCTCTCTCTCTCTCTCTCTCTCTCTCTCTCTCTCTCTCCTTGTAAAATAAAGTTTACGAGTTCTCTCCTCTCTCTCTCTCTCTCTCTCTCTCTCTCTCTCTCTCTCTCTCTCTCTCTCTCTCTCTCTCTCTGTGACATGTCTAGGCTATTTTGTTTCGATACGTCACTTAATTCATAGCATCAGTATCACGGTGGGCTTTTCTTTTCTTCAAACAACGACAGAGATAAATGAACCAATTTTACGTCGCAAATATAATATATGCGGCTGTGTTTCGAAACATTCTTGTTATCAGTCATCGTGTAGAAAATAAACCAGCTGAATCTGTTTATGACAGATAACATATCTCACATGTGTGTGTGTGTGTGTGTGTGTGTGTGTGTGTGTGTGTGTGTGTGTGTGTGTGTGTGTGTGTGTGTGCGTTTGGGGAGCGGGGATAGCTCAGTGGTTAGAGCGCTGGACTCGTGATCGAAAGGTCGCGGGTTCAAATCCCTGCTGGAGCGGTGGGAAAATTTTCTTCTCCACGGTCAACTTTCTGTGCTGACTCTTATTTTCGGTATCCGTTCCACCCCCGTGTTACCGCAGTAGCACGTAAAAGACCCCGGTCATTCTGCCAAATGCGCATGTGCCACGTTACAGCTAAACACACATACACCTTACGTATGTGGCTTTGCATGAATTGACACGGTGCATGGTTGTATGGTGTACACAAAATGCGTCGAGACTGACTCTCTCTGGCAGCAGATTCTTGTGGCACCAGCCATGCCAGAACTGTAAGGACACCACTTCGGTGGATATTCAAAAACGTGCTATAAAAAGCTGTTCACTCATGTAGAATCATATGCGAGCGCAGTGAGTCTGCTCAAGAGCGGAGAATAGCGCTATATAAAAGCGATCAATACATAGCAGCCGAACTAGGTATAATTATTTTCCCGAACGAAATCCTGACTGATACACAGGAGACGGTGAAAGGAAAATGGGTATCGGTATAAGCTCGGCACAGGACTGCAAACATCAGTGGTAGAACGTCTTCACGGTGTTGACGTGTTCAGACCCTGTGACTGACCTCCCTGTGGCTGCAGGTGTCAGACCACCCGTGCCTGCTGCCATCGCCCTGTGCACACCTCGGACCGGTCCAGCTTGACTGGGACAGTTTATTTCTGCCAAAACAGTCCGTTACTGGTGTGATAGACTACGATTAGGCTCCAGCGTACGCCTCTTTGTGTGTGTGTGTGTGTGTGTGTGTGTGTGTGTGTGTGTGTGTGTGTGTGTGTGTGTGTGTGTGTGTGTGTGTGTGTGTGTGTGTGCGAGTGAGTGTGTGTGTGTGTGTGTGTGTGTGTGTGTGTGTGTGTGTGTGTGTGTGTGTGTGTGTGTGTGTGTGTGTGTGTGTGTGTGTATAATCCCTGTTAATCAAGCAGGTTTTAGAAAAGGACGATGTACAACTGATCATTTAGTAAAACTCACAAGTCATATTAAAAAACAGTTCTCGAGGAGAAAAATTACTCTGGCCACATTTTTTTATGTTAAAAAGGCTTACGACAGTGTATGGCATGCTAGACTACTTTATAAACTGAAAAATACAGGCATAACTGGTATGATGTTTCAATATTTTAAAAACTTCTTATCCGAAAGATGTATTTGTACTCGAGTAGGTAAGACATATTCATCTAATAAAACAATTGATATGGGTATTCCACAGGGCTCAGTTATCGCACCTGTCCTATTTAACATTATTATACATTATTTCCCAAAAGTATTATCAAATAACACACATGTGGCGCAATATGCAGATGATATTGCTATTTGGGTTAAAACAACTCTTAGAAAGCATACAAATAAGAGGGTGGTAAATCATGTACAAAAACTGTATCAATTGGAAATAAATAAACTAACTGCTTACATGAAGGATAACGGTTTTGAATTATCACAGGAAAAGACATGTTTAATGCTTTTTAATAATGGAGAAAACCCGAAAAGTTTACCTCAAATAGAACTAGATGGTCAGTTATTAAATTACAAACAGAATACAAAGTTTTTGGGTGTATATATAACTACTAAGCTGAACTGGAGGCTACACATTGAAAATTTAATAAATAAAGCCAGAAAATGTCTGAATTTTCTAAAAATAGTTAGCACACAGTCTTGGAGTCAGGATACAAAAACTTTATTACATTTATCAATTTCTTTAGTGAGATCGAAACTGATTTATGGTCAGGAGGTATATTTTTCCGCACCAAACACACTCCTAAAGAAACTGCAAAGTATCGATAGTAAAGCAATTAAATTAGCCATTGGTGTTCCGGTGCATGCAAATACCAGCAAATTGTACACAGAAGCAGGAATGATATCTCTCTCCGAACAACGTAAATTGGCGATTTCAAAATACGTTATAAGAAGTCTTGCAGTCATTAATTCTGTAACAGAAGAAATTTTTATAGATTCAAATAAAGTCTATCCCAAACGTGCACAAAACATATCTATTCAACCAATCAGAAATTATATAAACGATTTGATTAACGAATGCAACATAGATATTAAATCAATTCCAGTTCTCCCTACATCACCTCAAATGCCACAGTGGGAACACATAAATGCCAAATTTGATACTGATTATACTGATTTGACGAAAAGTGAATCTACAAACATTTTAGCTATACATGTAAGAGAACATCTAAATAATAAATATCAAAATCATATTAAGATTTTTACTGATGGTTCTGGATTCATTAGACAGTGGAGCAGGATTCGTTATTCCTGATTTAAAAGTGCAAAAATCTGTTTACTTAGGGAAGGGTTTTTCCATATTTACATCTGAGTTATATGCAATATTAATGGCATTAAGCTACATATGCAATATTCAGTTAGCAATATATAATTTTGTGATCTGTGTTGACTCAAAATCAGTTCTCTGTTCATTGAAAAGATGGAACTGTAAAATGAGAGGGGATATATTTTATGAAGTAAAGTATTTAATACATTGTATCATGTACAAGGGTATTGGGGTTGAGTTTTGTTGGGTACCGTCTCATTGTGGTCTTCAATGGAATGAAATATCAGACAAATTAGCTAAACAAGGTGCAATGAAAAACGTGTCTGAGATATCATCCAATAACCTACTACTATCATCTCATGAGATTAATTCACTACTTAAGAAGACTTTATAAACAAATTGAAAAAAAGTAAATTTGCGATACCTTCTTGTTCTAGATATTTAGCAAGAGTAATATACAAGTTACGTTTGAATTCATGGAACACTAAATATTCACAGAATGTGACATGCGTTTGTAAGAATATTTTATCTGTTAAACACATACTGCTTGAAAGCCCTATTACTACAGAGTTATTTCAGAAAAATGGATATGACTTACATGCTTACAACAATGTAAGAGATATTTTGTATAATAATGACGTTATTACTAACATTGTCAAATCGGTGGTGGTGGTGGTGGTGGTGGTGGTATAGTCATTCCCCAAATCGTGTTTCCACTAATCCGGATGGGAGCGACTCACACGATGTGTATCAGTTCTCTCCCTTCTCCCCCTCTCCCACCGCCCTCACACACACACACACACACACACACACACACACACACACACACACACACACACACACACACACACACACACTGAAAAGAAAAAAAGAAACTGAACCAATGTCTCTTCCTGGAACAAAGATTCAACCCTTTTACACTGAGTTAAAACAAAGCATAATTAAACAACAAATTACACCGCAAAGTGTCAGGACCGGCCCCCGTAGCGCAGTTATTAGTGTGTCGGAGGGTCGAGGGTTCGAATCCCGTCGGAGCCATGCGGAATTGTTCAGCCCTGACCGGCTCTTACGTAGAGCTGGGAGTGCTATGGGCCCAGTGGGAAGGACCGAGCTTCATCCACTTGACATGTGTGTCAGAGGTTGTTGGTCATGTCACTTGACCAACACTGCTGGAGCCGCAGTTCTCGGGCCTGGTTAACACCGGGATAAGTAGGATAATAAGTAATAATAGATCACTTTTGTATAGCTCTATTCTCTGGTGTACACAAACTCACTGCGCTTGACAACATTCTCCAAGTATGACAGTGTCTGCGGCCCTGTGAAATGGTCTCAGACGGAAATGGACATGGTGCTGACTTCAGGCTCTGTGTCCCTCTCGCTTCTTTCCCTGCCGGAGGCAGATGTGATCAACACCTTCACACAGAGTCAGAGGCCACATGGGGTATGGATGGAAGGACGTGGCGGTCTGCTGTTGGAGGGGGCGAGGTGGGGCGCACTCACTGTCTGGCTCTGCGAGATAACATTGCCCTCCGTATGGGCAGAGCGTGTGCTGGATCAAAACAGGCATCACCCAATCCCACCGAAGTGACTCGGTAGCGAGGCGGTGTCTCCTTCAGAAGTTGGCCTAGCTGCCAAACCTCTGACGTCACCTTCTGCGGACCTCTGATGGCAGGACCGCGATGCCCGATGAGTGTTGGGTGCGGTCCGAGGTAGGGATGCCGGGACGAGCGGCGCGGGAGGAGCACCTCTTAAGCTGGCACACAGGGCGGGACAGCAGAGAGAGAGAGAGACATACGTCTACATGTGAAGACAGATAGACAGATTCTCTGAGTAAAGGAGCAGTTCAGTCGATGCGGTCCCTGTTTCGTTTCTCAGAAAAGCTGCATGAATAACGAGTACGTGACAAGTCCCCAAAGACGAGATGTTATTCAGTACTCTGAAAGACGGGATGTTGTTCAGTACTCTGAAAGACGGGATATTATTCAGTACTCTGAAAGATGGGATGTTATTCAGTACTCCGCTGCGCGGTGACCAGCTCCATGCAACGCACGACACCTGTCTGGGTGTAAACTGGCTTTGTCACTGCCACCTCACAAAGCAAGAAGCAGAAGTGTGTAAAGTATAAAACTCGGCTAGTCACTGGACAGTGTCTCTAGCTCTGACGTCCGCTGCTGACCCTTGACCTCTCAGATTGTAATACGACGTTCTGCCATCGTCGTCTTGGAGAGTTCCCTCTGTGTCGCAACAGGGAGTCGTCTGGCGGTTGTCGACGTTGTAGTAGGCTGCTGGTACTTCTGTTGCAGCAGTCACTGCGCGGGCTGAGGTGGCCGAGACTGGAGTAGTGGCACGGTGAAGCGGGACCGCCATTCTCTGTCGGAAGATTAAATACAGGCACGCTGAAGAACCGAGCTGCTGCACAACAAAGCTGCCATTAAAATGTCGTCTATAGAGATATGTGGGACGGCATGAGTTGAAACGTTCACCGTCGTCCTGACTGCATTCCTCCAACAACCCGCACTCTTTTGCGTGGTCTGTAAACACTGCATACACCGCTTCATAAACCATGGGACAGACGCGATAAATAACTTCAATATATTTATGTAACCGAGTGTATTGTATACATGTTCCGGGCCATACCCTTTAACCTTTTCTTTCCGGTCCTTCCTTTTCCTTTTTGATTGGGTGGGGGTTTTATGGCCCAATTATCTAAGGTGTTAAAAGTTGTGTGCTGGGCCGGCAGCGTCCCTTTTCCCCCAGTGTCCCTGCAGAGGCAGGTTGTTTGTTTAACTGTTGCGGCCGGTGTTCATGTTTTCATCAGGGGAGAGCCTGTAAGTAGTTATTTTTCTATGGCTTGTTGTTTCTTATTGATGTAAATAATGTATGTTTATAATGTTATCATGTTCACAACGTGCCTTGATTTTGGTTCTTGAACGTGGGTAATTTCGGCGTTAGATTGCCGCCTGGTTGCAGCCGCTATGGCGTCAGACTACCTTGGTTGTGCGTTCGAATGTTAAGCCTTTATGCCACAGGAAGACCGGTATTTCCAAAATGTATGCAGCTAACCCTGGTTAGCTGATATGTAACTAGCATGTTATGCTGCCATTGTTGGATGTTCAGAGTGATGCTTTGCCGATGCAAAGTTATCCTTCTTAAAGTATGGGTACTTTGGCAGTGCGGCAGTGCGGCATAACTTATTTGTTTAGTATCCTACCGATCTATGTTGCTACATGAAATCGGTGGCATATCATGGCTAACACTTTGAAGATGTTGACTTCATAGTTGTGGAATGTTCATTTTACTAGTTGAATATGGTTTAGTACATAGGGGTGATTGTATAAACTGTGAGACATGTTATTTCTGCTTGATCCGGCTTTTGTATGGCCGAGTCTTGGGCGCGCAGACTTTTACTCTGCTTAGCTTGTAAACCCTTTCCGGGTCTTTGTGCGTGTACCCGAACTGGCCGGTGATGCGCGTCAGTGGTGGCAATTAGGTCTTTGTCTCTGTTCACTAATCGAGCAGCTAGATCAACAGTTTAGATTCTTGCTGCGTTACCCGCTTCCTGTAAGACGCTTGACGTTGTTCACAGCCGGATATGCTCTGCTAGCCTGTAACAGTAACATGCTGTAACGCTTTGAGTAACTTGACGAGGCTGGAGCTGGTCAGTTTATGACTGACTTCCTCCCGCTCACGGCATGGACCCAGGTGCCACCCGTGTCACTATCCATCTCGTGTGCTTAAGTGGAACTGCTGTAACGATTATCTCACGCTTCCTGTTAAGAATGAGCCTGGTAATCCACATTCTTCACTGTTACTTTAGTGTATACTTCATTATACTGAGAGCTC
>OY757548.1:1054723-1059723 GCA_963584105.1 Alviniconcha strummeri
CCCAACACTGGCAGCCACACTAACCCCACGAGACGATGGTCTCCTTTTAACTGTGAATAGATGTCTATCCAAACAATGAATTTTTAACAGTAGCAGGCGCGTCGTTGTCGCCCAGAACATGTCACGCATGTTGAAGCTGGAATGGCGACCGACTGCGTCGCTCCCCGGCTGTGTGGCTGGGGAGAAGAATGTCTCAACCATAACCAGCAAGCTAAGGTTTTCCTTTAACGAAAGCTGGATGGATTGAGTTTTAAATGTATGCTGCCCTCATTACAGGCCCATCTACAGCTGTGAGCAGGTGGTCGTCGTTTTTTATCCTCAGTAAAATGCACTCCCAACGACAAAATGTCTTTTTTATCCAACAATAGGCGCCTTGCTGCCTCCCGGACATGATTACACGTTCTGAAGCTGAAGCGACCCCCCCCCCCCTTCCCTCAATCCCCCCCCCCCCCACACACACACACACACACACACACTTATCTTTAGTTTTAAGTGTTTCGTACAGTTTGTCCCTAATATGTCAACCCGACATCCGAGGACATGCATCCCCACATCATCATCATCAGCCACACCATTGTGTGGACGCTGCTCTTGCGGCTGCTGTGCCTTACCGGGTATCAGGCCACCCGAATTACCCGCAAGGGACAGTGCAGTACGCACAGGTTAGGGGCACATGATCATAGCATTAGCTTTGTTCCGGGATTTTATATTGCGGAGGGCAAGACCACAAATCGCGACACCTAGAGCTTCTCTGATACTGATGGAGAAAATCTCATGCGGTGATCATGTCTGACAATTACTATACGGAGGACAAGACGAGTCATTTACTTTCCACTCCATGCTGTATGTGTGATCCAAGTCTCTGTCGCTGTTGTCTATGTATCTGTATTTTGGTCTTTCTTCAGTTACATGATCACTGCCTTCCACAGGGAAGGCGAATGCTTGACGTCACCGTCTAACAGTGTCTTGCAGGGTTGCAGGCTGCTTTCCATCGCCTTTGCTGGTGTAAAAGAATGGCAAAGAGACAAACATACAGCCACAAGACGTACAACACATGCAAACGAATGCAAGTGAGGTTGCTGTTGTTGTTTTGTCTGTTGTTTTGATGTTGTTGTTGTTGTCGTCGTTGATGTTGTTGTTTTGTTTATTTGTTTGCTGGTTTCTTTTTTCTTTCTTTCTTTTTTTTTTTTTTTTTGGCATAATAAAAGTTGCAAGATTCTTTACATAAAAAAAAACAAAAAACATCCGCAGGTTCTATGAGAATAGTTACTCGTGGTCAGGTGTGTCTGTCTAGGACAAGAAAGACAAACAAAACATTTTAATTACTGAAATCGACTCTCTACCACTGGAAATCATTGTAGTTCCTAACGTGTTATAAAATCAGGCGGATTTTCTATTATGGAAAAGGCTGGTTAGAGTGGGGAAGATCAACAGTTCAGCGAGTGCCACCGAGTCAACGCCTGACCACGCTTGAAACAAATCAGAGAAAAAACGCTACCGAAGTCGTTAACACATGGCCACGATTGAAACAAGTCAGAGAGAAAGAGCGCTTGACCACGGCTGCCGAAACTGCTGTGACCAGTCAGTGGCTGCTGTGTGCGACACGGTCCATGGTGTGTGACCACCGCCTCAGATGAGTGAAGCCAAACGGATGGACGACTCCGGCCGCAGTAAGTAACCATGGTGCTTAACGTCCACAGAAACCATAAGGCTTATTAGGGACAGGGGGAAGGTGGGGAGGGGGTATGGAGGTGGGGGGAGAGGGAGATTATATACCTATCGCTACACTGTCACCACCAGAATGACTCCTGCATTAAGATGAGCAGCGATGAGAGCCATTTTAATGTTTCAGTAGGAAGTGCTGGACAAAGTCACAAGACAGTGTCCACAAACCACAACTTTTTTGAAGAGAAAGGAGAGCCGAAGCGGTATCGAACCGAGGTCCTTCCGCTTACCAACCTAACGCCTTACCGCTGGGCCAAACCGGCTCACACCTCTGGCCGCTTCACACTCAACCGTTGTGTGGGGGGTTTAATCCTTCAGTCTTTAGGAACCCGAGTGACGGCAAGTCCCCTGACTTTTCCATTCGTGCTAATGCCAGCATGGCCGGACCTACGTCACTAGCCGAGTCCAAAATGGCGGCCGGCAAAAGCCCATCAACCTCAACTTCCTGGTTTATAATAATAATAATAATAACTCTTATATAGCGCTATACCCCGTAAAAATTTACAAGCTCGCGGCGCTGTACATCAAAATCCGCTAGACAATCAAAAAGGTACAAGTACTATAAATGCATACATCAATATCAAAATGACAAAAAAGCCAGGATGAGCAAAGTACCGTAAATGCGTACATCGATATTAAAGCATTTCACATACACTGAAATAATCACAAGTCCTATAAAATATATTACTATCAACATGACAATCAGAAAGCACAAGTACTTTCATGACAATCAGAAAAGCACAAAAGTAATACTGTAAATACATACATCAACACTAAAAACAATTTCACACACATCCACCTACTATATAAATGCACACAGACACCTGAACACTCAGTCACCCCCTCACAAGCACTCGAGCGCGCGCGCACACACTCACCCATGCACACACACACACACACACACACACACACACACACACACACACACACACACACACACACACACACACACACACACACACACGCACACACACACACACATAGTAAGACACACCACACACACACACACAAACACACACGCCCAGCAGATGAAAGAGTGGCGGCAACAGCAGGCTCTCCTGTTAGTCCCATGCTTTGCAGCCTCCCCCCCCCCCCCCACCACCACCACCATCACCCCTCCACCAACCCATGCCTAAGGTGACTATTTCAGAAACTCAGGTGAAGGCATTGCGGAAGAGGTGCGTTTTGAGGCTGGATTTAAAAGATGTGAGAGATGGAGACAATCGGGTTTGTATCGGGACAGAGTTCCACACACAAGGCGCCTGATATTGGAAAGACCTTGCACCGGCGCTTTTCAAGTTAACACGTGGGACACAGAGCAGTTTGTCAGAAGATGATCGAAGTGATCTGTGGGGGGTGTACGAGGAGAGACAGTGTGAGAGGTACGGGGGCAATGTACCATCAAAGTAGCGGAAAGCCAGTGTCGCTAGTTTGTATTCAATACGCTGTTTGATAGGAAGCCAATGAAGTGATATCAGCATAGGTGTTACATGCTCACTACGCTTTTTACGAAAGATCAGCCGAGCTGAGTTGTTTAGTATTCTTTGAAGTCGGGCTATCTGATCTGAAGTGATACCTGCCAGTAGGGAATTGCAGTAATCAATCCGAGATAGAACTCGAGAACAAACAAGAGTTGCGGTCGCGCTTGTAGTCAGGAATGGACGGATGGCACTGATTCTACGCAGTTCAAGGTAGGCAGAACGACAGACAGAGCTAATGTGATGAGACATGGTGAGGCTAGAGTCTAAGACAACTCCCAGACTTTTAACCTTGGGCTGAAAAGGAATCGGACTACCACCAATGTTGAGATGCTCACTGTAGCAGACACCTGTTCTGGAGCGAGTACCGACAACCAGTGCCTCAGTTTTGTCATCGTTAAGTTTGAGTTTGTTGGAATCCATCCAAGCCTTGACATGTTCGACACACGTCTCTGTCTGTTTGATAAGGGTACCAAAATCAACGGGAAGGGCAGAACTGAAAAGCTGTGTATCGTCCGAAAACTTGTGGAGGTCAGAACCGGACTGGCGGACAATGCGTGAAACGGGCTGTGTATAGAGAACAAAGAGCAATGGTCCCAACACTGATCCCTGAGGGACCTCAAAGTCCAGGCGCTGTGGGGTGGATGAGATGCTGTTTACAACAACGACCTGAAATCTGTCCAGGATGTATGAACGAAGCCACTGAAGGGCTGAACCTGAGATTCCAAAAGTCGTATGCAGACTCTCTAGAAGAATGTTATGGTCAATTGTGTCGAAGGCAGCAGATAAGTCCAACAGGGAGAGAATGGAGACACGTCCCTGATCAGTGCTCTCAAGCAGGCAGTTAGTGATGTGAAGAAGTGCAGTTTCAGTACTGTGATTCTGGCGGTAGGCAGACTGATTCCTCTCGAGGAGGTCGTTCCTCGAGACATGATCAGTTAACTGTAAGAGCACAACTCTTTCCAGAAGCTTTGACAGAAACGAAAGATTGGACACTGGTCTGTAGTTCTTTAACATATTCTGGTCAAGACTGGGCTTCTTCAAAAGAGGTCTTACCAATGCCTGCTTGAAGCACTGGGGGACGGAGCCTGACAGTAGGGAGTAGTTTACAATTTTGGTGATGACGGGAACGAGGTTCTCATAGCGTGTTTTGAGCAATGCAGTAGGTATGGGATCAAGGGCACAACATTTTGGTGGTGCATCATTGATGAGTTTTCTTATCAAATCCTCAGAAACAGGTGCGAAAGTACACAACCCGGTGCCCGCAAATGGTTCAAAAGATGCTGGAACAGGACATGAGTCCAGCACTCGGCGAATGTTTGCAATCTTTTCATGCATGAAATCTTAGAACGTGTTGGGTAGGTCCCAGAGAGGAATGTTGGTGGGCAGCTTCGGCTCCGTCGTTCTTCCCATGAGCTCATCGGTGACGCTGTACAGGAGCCTAATGGACGAGCAGTGACGTATCTTGTCGCACAGGTAGTCACGTTTGGCGGCTCGGTGAAGCGCCTTCAAGGCGTTGCGCTGCTTCACAAAAATCTCCCTGTGAACAATGAATCTGGTGCGATGCGCAGTTCTCTCAGCACGTCGCAGTTCCCTTTTGGCTGCACGGATGTTGTCGTTGATCCATGGAGCAGAGCGGCGCTCAGTGACACACCTGGTCTTAAGTGGGGCATGACGGTCGAGGAGCTGCTGCATAGAATCGTTGTACTTCTCAGCCAGTTCTTCCTCCGGGCAGTCACCCAGTACCGTGCTGCACATGGCCTTCACCTCAGACTGGAACTTCTCAAGGTTGATACG
>OY757548.1:1064723-1084194 GCA_963584105.1 Alviniconcha strummeri
GAGCGCCGGACCTTCAGCCCAGAGCGCTAAGCAACACGAACATAAAACACTAAAAAGCACGTAATAAGCATATCAACTCACGTGGACAACGATGTACAGTGAATATGTACATATACAGCGCGCGCACACACACACACACACACACACACACACACACACACACACACACACACACACACACACACACACACACACACACACACACACAGAGGTATGGGTGTATGACACTTTTGCTCAGTAGCAGTACTGACAAAAAAAAAGAGAGAATAACAATGAACTCAATGCGAGAGTTGCTTTGCATATACACGGTATAGTTTCCACGGATTTTTCTCAAGAGTCGTTTTCTCTTAAATACACAGCGCTCGACTTGAATTTTGACGTCATCCATAGGCCAAGCTATTTGGTGAAAGGTCTTTTTCTTATGCTGGCCTATCTGTCTGGAACAATTTGCCTCAAACACTCCGCCACTCTGATTCATATACAGTGACGTGGATTTGGTTTGGATTTTGATTGGTTGATGCAAATGAGGCCACGTTAGGCTCTCTTTTGTTTGTATGTCTCGAGGATGTATCCATAGATGCGGCTGTTTACTTGCGCTTTCTCTGTTCTTGCGTTGCTTCCTAATTGTTCACAATAAAAATTAAAAATTAAAATAAATAAAAAAGATTTTTAAAAAAGGAGTTAATTAGCGCTCCAAAGACGTCACACAAACACAACAACAAAGACCTGAGTGGCCTACGATAACTCTCACGTGGCATGCGAGTAAATACAAGATACATAAACTCCTCCAAAGGTACATCAGGTCTTCGTTCTTATGTTTAGGTGTGACGTCTTTCGAGCGCTAATTAATTCCTTTGTTAACTCCTCTTGATTCTGCACAGCCGCTGTGGGCCGCTTTTTGTTTCAGATTCTGATTATTCCTTTTCATCGTTTCCTGACAAAAATTGCTGTCACTGTGCACTCACAATAACGTGTTCCTGCACAAAACATCCCGTTAAAGGTACTGTAGCCCACTGACAACATCCCGTTAATGGTACTGTCGCCCACTTACAACATCCATGGTTCTTTGTGTATGTTTGGGAACAATGTTTGGGAACATCGCTTAACAGCAACGTATCATCAGTGTCATCTATGTCACCAGTTCAGATTCTGTCTCCTTCCCCACAACACAAATTCATTATAATTATTTGCATCACCAGTTCAAGTTCTCTCTCCTTGCCCACAGTACAAAGAAGTATTCATTATAAATACCTGTATCACCAGTTCAAATTCTGTTTCCTTCCTCACAAGACAAAGTATTCGTCAACATTATCACAGGTAAAAGTACGACTCACATGTGTGCCATTACTCTTTATGAAAATTCGGGGGAAACATGAAAAAAGTAAACGTAAGCTGTTGTCTGAAACAGCAGTCGTAGCATGCGAGGCTATGCACTCTGACCCGTTCCGGGCTTCAGGTCAAGGAGTGACGTTTGATAGAGTGGGTCCTCTGCTGTCGGGAGTTTAGTATCTGTGTCGGCACCGCTCGATGGCAGCAACAGGCACAAGCAGTCAAAAGTCACACGGGTGGTCAGGGTTCACGTAACGCTGCAACCCAGGGTGTCAACAAAAAACGTCCACACAGGGTGTCACTGAACAGACAACGTCCACACACAGGGTGTCAACAGACAACGTCCACACACAGGGTGTCAACAGACAACGTCCACACACAGGGTGTCAACAGACAACGTCCACACAGGGTGTCAACAGACAACGTCCATACACAAGGTGTCAACAGACAACGTCCACACACACACAAGGTGTCAACAAACAACGTCCACACACAGGGTGTCAACAAACAACGTCCATACACAAGGTGTCAACAGACAACGTCCGCACAGGGGGTGTCAACAAACAACGTCCACACAGGGGGTCAACAGAAAAAGTCCACACACTGGGTGTCAACAAACAACGTCCACACACAAAGTGTTAGCAAACAATGTCCACACAGGGTGTCAACAGACAACGTCCACACACAGGGTGTCCCTCAGTATCTACGGACACTTGGCATTTGAACCGAGTCAGGTCTGCACGTGGTCGTAGTCAGAACTGATGACGACGTTCCGCTTTCCGATCCGCGCCTTGCTGTAGGGCTCGGACTGCACGTGGTCGTACGCCTTGCCAGTTGCCCCCCTTTCTCTGCTCCTCGTCGGCGCTTTGCCTGCTTCGTGGTGACCCAGCCTGTTGTAGTCGTCTTGACCTTGGCTGCCACCCGCTTCCGTCCGCTCTCCGTCGTCGCCAGCGTCAAGGAAAGGCACTCCTCCGATCCTGTCGTAAGGATCAGAGGTTGCCTCCCCTGTTTTGTCCAACACGACACCTTGGCTTCCGGTGAGATTGATCCTGTTGTAGTCTCCCTTCGGATATCCCGGTTTCACAGCAACTTCCGGTCTGTTGTCTTTCTTGCTGACAACGTTGTACTCGTCTTTTGGGCTGCTTTCATCCAGTTTCTTGTCCGTCTTCTGAACTTGACTGTACGAGACGTTTTCGTGGGACCCAGGAGCGCTCTGAGAACCGCCAATTTCACTGTAGTCACCCTCACCGTCTTCACAGGGAAACAGCTTCTCTTGGGGACAGTCGTGCGGGTTGGTGCTCTTCAAGCCTTGTCCATGCGAACTGTGACCTTTTCGTGGGGCTCCGTCCTCGGACACTTCGTATGGGTCAACGTCCTCGTCAAGGGGTATGGTTTTGGCCAGGTCATAAGGTTTGATATCAGCGTCATGGCTTGTGACTTCGGCCGGGTCATAAGGTTTGGTGTCAGTGTTACGGCTTATGACTTTAGGCATGTCATAAGGCTTGGTGCCAGCGTCACGGCTTGTGACTTTGGGCAAGTCATAAGGTCTGGTGTCAGCGTCACGGCTTGTGACTTTGGGCAAGTCATAATGTTTGGTGTCAGCGTCACGGCTTGTGACTTTGGGCAAGTCATAATGTTTGGTGTCAGCGTCATGGCTTGTGACTTTGGCCGGGTCATAAGGTTTGGTGTCAGTGTCATGGCTTGTGACTTTGAGCAAGTCATAAGGTTCGGTGTCAGTGTCACGGCTTGTGACTTTGGGCAGGTCATAAGGTCTGATGCCAGCGTGACGGGTTCCGACTTCTGTGTGTGACGTCACGTCGTCAATGGCGGCGTAGTCCCCTTCTGGTGAGGGCGGCGCGAGTTCGAAGAGAGAATTGGGGATTTCTGTGTAGCTGTTGCCATTTTGTCCGCCGCCTTTCCCGACCCCTGCACCTCCTGTGGACGGCAGAAGGCAAACACAATGCATGTAGCTGTGTCCCAAAACACAATGCATGTAGCTGTGTCCCAAAACACAATGCATGTAGCTGTGTCCCCAAACACAATGCATGTAGCTGTGTCCCAAAACACAATGCATGTAGCTGTGTCCCAAAACACAATGCATGTAGCTGTGTCCCAAAACACAATGCATGTAGCTGTGTCCCAAAACACAATGCATGTAGCTGTGTCCCCAAACACAATGCATGTAGCTGTGTCCCAAAACACAATGCATGTAGCTGTGTCCCAAAACACAATGCATGTAGCTGTGTCCCAAAACACAATGCATGTAGCTGTGTCCCAAAACACAATGCATGTAGCTGTGTCCCCAAAAACCTTTCTTGGGTTAATCCATTCGTAAGAACTCGACACACGAAGAAGTACACGTAAAATACGAGACTACTGATTACCATAAGAATTACTGTTATAATTATGTTATAAATGTCCCCAAACTGCTAAGTCACACTTTGGTGAAAAATGCACCACATTCGCTCCAACGTGCTAACGGGTTAAACACCAACACCTGTTGTCAGTGCTAACGGGTTAAACACCAACACCTGTTGTCAGTGCTACCGGGTAAAACACCAACACCTTGTCAGTGTTAACGGGCAAACACCAACACCTATTGTTAGCGCTAACGGGTAAAACACCAGCACCTGTTGTCAGTGCTAACCGGTAAAACACCAAAACCTGTTGTTAATGATAACGGGTAAAACAGCAAGACGTGTTGTCAGTACTAACGGGTAAAACAGCAAGACGTGTTGTCAGTACTAACGGGTAAAACAGCAAGACGTGTTGTCAGTGCTAACGGGTAAAATAGCACCACGTGTTGTCAGTGCTAACGGGTAAAACAGCAAGACGTGTTGTCAGTGCTAACGGGTAAAATAGCACCACGTGTTGTCAGTGGTAACGGGTAAAACAGCAAGACGTGTTGTCAGTGCTAACGGGTAAAATAGCACCACGTGTTGTCAGTACTAACGGGTAAAACAGCAAGACGTGTTGTCAGTGCTAACGGGTAAAACAGCACCGTGTGTGACGACTTACCTCTCTTCACGCCGGAGCTGTCGCTGCCTGTACCCGTCTCCTTACCACCAGCGGTGGCGCTGCAACCATCCAAATTAATGCTTAACACTGAACATTCCTGCTTAACATTGAACATTCCTGTTTAACATTGAACATTCTTGTTTAACAGCTGTCCTCGGAACAACATTGGGTGAATAAAAATACCGCAAACCACTGCATTCATAACTAGGTTTCAGATCCACACGCACTCATTGGCTCACCCTACACACGAATCCAGTAGTGGGGAAAAAACTGTTATTTGATTAAATGACGACTATTTTATTCAAGACACCAGTGCTAGACACGAGTGTTAGTAGAGAAACTGCTGACTGGTTTAATGACGGCTATTTAGAGTTCTATTCAGAAAGGTGATCCGTTACACTCTCGTCAGAAACGTTTCATAAAGCTATCTCAAAGGTGGGAAATGGTTGCAACGGACATGTTTGAAATGAAATTCCACCCAAAGTCTGAAAACATGGAATTTAATTAAACCAATTTTTAAACCAAGTTGCTTATTACTCCAGGTTTCCAAAATGCCCCTACGGCCTTGGGGAAAATAGTGGCTGTTGGCCGGAAAGGGATGTTGCAAAGTTGTTTTCTGTTGTACTGATGTCACTGCTGGACGTGTTGCTTGTTGACAGGACTATACTGTTGTACTGAATACTGTTGTATTGATGTCACTACTGGATGTGTTGCTTGTTGACAGGCCTATACTGTTGTACTGATGTCACGGCTGGCTGTGTTACTTGTTGACAGGCCTATACTGTTGTACTGATGTCACGGCTGGCTGTGTTACTTGTTGACAGGCCTATACTGTTGTACTGATGTCACTAACTGACGTGTTGCTAGTTGACAGGCCTATACTGTTGTACCTATACTGTTGTACTGATGTCACTAACTGACGTGTTGCTTGTTGACAGGCCTATACTGTTGTACCTATACTGTTGTACAGATGTCACGGCTGGATGTGTTGCTTGTTGACAGGCCTATACTGTTGTACCTATACTGTTGTACAGATGTCACTACTGGATGTGTTGCTTGTTGACAGGCCTATACTGTTGTACCTATACTGTTGTACAGATGTCACGGCTGGATGTGTTGCTTGTTGACAGGCCTATACTGTTGTACTGATGTCACTAACTGACGTGTTGCTTGTTGACAGGCCTATACTGTTGTACCTATACTGTTGTACTGATGTCACTAACTGACGTGTTGCTTGTTGACAGGCCTATACTGTTGTACCTATACTGTTGTACTGATGTCACTAACTGACGTGTTGCTTGTTGACAGGCCTATACTGTTGTACCTATACTGTTGTACTGATGTCACTAACTGACGTGTTGCTTGTTGACAGGCCTATACTGTTGTACCTATACTGTTGTACAGATGTCACTACTGGATGTGTTGCTTGTTGACAGGCCTATACTGTTGTACCTATACTGTTGTACAGATGTCACTACTGGATGTGTTGCTTGTTGACAGGCCTATACTGTTGTACCTATACTGTTGTACAGATGTCACGGCTGGATGTGTTGCTTGTTGACAGGCCTATACTGTTGTACCTATACTGTTGTACAGATGTCACTACTGGATGTGTTGCTTGTTGACAGGCCTATACTGTTGTACCTATACTGTTGTACTGATGTCACTAACTGACGTGTTGCTTGTTGACAGGCCTATGCTGTTACAAAAATGCACTGCACCTAGCCTTGTCAATGAGCCTTCTTTGCAGACTATTAAAGAGGCAGAAATTATCCACCATTCACTGACAACCCCCACCCCTTCCACTCTCCACTTTGTGTTTCATTATGATTGAGGAAAAACATTCCCCTTAAGACACGAAAGTAGTCATCTGCAAAGCAGCTACAGTCAAAGAAAACAATGCCGATTTTCCGTTGGGACAAGAAGTTACAGAGCATTCACCTCTTCCGCCATCGTCGTCTCCAGATGACCACGACAACGACGACAACGGCGATGACAACGACTACTGCAATGACTGCCCCTGCGACAGCAGCGGCCCCAGGACCATCGTCTGCAGCGTCGCTGTTGAGTGGTCGTCCGCCTGTCGGTGGGGTTCCTGGCGGAAAAGAAAATGGCGGAAGCGGGCATTGGCAGCCATCAGTGAAGCAAGCTGACAGGTTTAGCAGGTATAGCATACCGAGAGCACTGGTCGGTTCCATACAGTGCCCTAGATCGTGCTAGGGATCATGCGCCATAGAAATTGCTATTATTATTATTATTATATAGTAATGCCCGTGACCACTGATTTCTTGTTTCTTTTTTCGTTGCACTTGATTGACGCCGACCTGTCTCCGGGGAGAGATACCGGCGAAGACCAAGATCCCGGGAGGCGGGGGGAGACAACTCTAAACTGTCGCCACTAAAATGACTTCTGCATTAAGATAGGCAGCGATGAGAGCCATTTTAATGTTTCATTGACTGTCATGGGTGAAGTTTAGAAGAGAAAGGAAAGCCGAAGCGGGAAATGGAACCGTTTACCAGTAACGCTTTACAGCCACACTAAACCGGCTCTTGTCGTGATTCTTGCTTTATAAGATCAGTTGATTGAAAAATGGATTGCCTCTTTGCTGCACAGAAGCATAAAAATGTTAACGTTTTTAATAATAACCTGTGTGATGGAGCCCAATTTTAGACCTGAATTTACCTGGGGTATCCTGGCAATATGACATGGTCCGATTCCTGATGCAACAGTACTGACACTGCCAATAACGCTGTGTTGTGTTGTGTTGTGTTGTGTTGTGTTGTATCTATTTGTCATGCCAACAGTCTTCCAGACACTGGACAGGAAAACAACATAGCTCAACCAAAAACAAATGAGTGATTTAGCTCTGCATCTCATTTTTCATCGTTTTTCACTGTTTAACCGTTGTTTAAGTGTCGTTTTGTAGCTTCATAAAGGGGTTACCCCGAAAATTTGCAGATTGTCTTTTTGTCCTAATAAATAGCGTTCTTTTGAAACTTTCGTGTGTTTGGATCTTGGTTTAGAACGCTAGCAGTCATCCTTGTTTCCGATTTTGTATGGCTACCAGTGTTTGAGTTTTTTCACTTGCGCGTAGTTGGTGCCGTGCGGCTGCACACAGCGACTGCATGGAAACAGTAGGAGAGTCTGCACTGAAGGCTGACTGGAAGAAAAGTCCCTTGACGCACAGAGAATTCGATCCCGCGTCAGTATTGCGCTTGGCCCTTTGGTCCCACGATCTACCCACTGAGCTATCCTGCTTCTCTGATTTCTGTTCGTGGCTAGCTGAACACCTGTGTTGTTGGCGGTGCAGCAGATGTCAATGTCGGTGTACTGCTCTACTTCAGGACGTCGGCGGCCTTCGGTAACACCCTTGCTGCCCGCAGTGACACGCCGACCTTGTCTGCTCAGCTAGCTGAGTCTATAACCTACCGTGAACACTGATGTTTGGGCAATAAGAATAATGTCAGAATTTAGCGCGACAATCTGCCAAAAAAGCCATAAGCGAGTACATAATTATGACAAGTAATCTCACAAAGTGTTCAGCAAATACCACTACACCAACCACAAACAAAACGCTAAATTACAACACGCCAGCATTCTCACCAATAACAAACAACACACACACACACACACACACACACACACACACACACACACACACACACACACACTACACCACTCCACACCACACCACATCACCACCACCACCCCACACAC
The DNA here is from genome assembly GCA_963584105.1 of Alviniconcha strummeri. Taxonomy (NCBI): domain Eukaryota; kingdom Metazoa; phylum Mollusca; class Gastropoda; family Provannidae; genus Alviniconcha; species Alviniconcha strummeri. Next base: position 1,072,789 of record OY757548.1, read on the forward strand.
ACTCACACCTCAGTACACGCAAGCGAGTTAGTGATGGCAGAGATGGCACAAGAACCGGAGGGAAAGACGTGAAAGGTTTGTAGGACGAACAGCTGAAAGTCTAAGAGAACAGATATGTTTAAGTAAGTTTAAGTTTGATTTACCTTATCTGAGCTTATCTTGAGAAAAGCTGTGATCTGTTGAATAAATATTGATACAAAATCACAAGAAGCCTTCAAGTGGAACACTTGCACCTTTAAACATTTTTGCTTGCGTCGCCTGGGATCTCCTCTAACGAGCCTCGAAAGCAAGTGTTGGCTGAAAGCCGACCGTTGGTGGCGATCCGGATGGATGCACCTGCGACAGGTGATGAGTGTAGCAAAGGGACAGTCTTTGTCTGCAGCACGTGTGGGCGAGTAACCAGATCGGCTGTTGAGGAATGGTTAGGACAGGGCTGCAGGACAGAGGAATGGTTAGAACGGGGCTACAGGACAGAGGAATGGTTAGGACAGAGGAATGGTTAGGATGGGGCTGCAGGACAGAGGAATGGTTAGGACAGACAATCGTTAGGACAGAGGAATGGTTAGGATGGGGCTGCAGGACAGAGGAATGGTTAGGACAGAGGAATGGTTAGGATGGGGCTACAGGACAGAGGAATGGTTAGAACGGGGCTACAGGACAGAGGAATGGTTAGGATGGGGCTACAGGACAGAGGAATGGTTAGGATGGGGCTACAGGACAGAGGAATGGTTAGGACAGGGCTACAGGACAGAGGAATGGTTAGGACAGGGCTACAGGACAGAGGAATGGTTAGGACAGAGGAACGGTTAGGACAGGGCTGCAGGACAGAGAAGTGGTCTGGACAGAGGAATGGTTAGGACAGGAAGGCAGGCCAGAGGAATGGTTAGGATGTGGCTGTAGACCAGAGGATGATTAGAGCGGTAGGTCAGTCGATGACTAGTGCAACTAGTGGGTGGTCTGCTCCTGATGTTACCCGGTCCTGTGCTGTTGGGGAGGAAAGGGTTGCTTTACCCGAAGTTGATGTTTTTGTGATGACGAACCCGCCTATTGTGGACATACAAGATAACATTTTGAAAATCTCATGAAACACACACACACACACACACACACACACACACACACACACACACACACACACACACACACACACACACACACACACACATGTCGGGTGCACTTGGGAGATTCCCTTCTCATGCAGTGATACGGTGTACCTCACTGATGTGGCAACGCTGGAGCAAAGAGGTAGGCATGTTAGGCTACACAGACCCGGTGGTCAGCAGAGAGTGAGACAGCTTGATCATGCTTTCTTCGTTGGTTCGCACAGGCCCATCCGGGTGTACTGGCCATTATGTACATCAAGTAACCCGTATCATACTGATATTCTTCTTCCTTTTTATTTAAAGTCTCTTCACCTAAATGGTATTAGACTGGCACATTGATATGTTAAACAATATGGTTCTTTCTAGAAATGTAGTGGGTGTTTTGTTTGTACGTAAGGATGCACATTAATAAGTTTAGATGATCATCATTTTACAGGTCACTTTACTGGTCATAGGATGTTGCCCTTCCCACTAACAAAACCTTAAGCAACAAGGGATGCGCTAGAAAATGTATTGACCACTGTCATCAGCTGACAGCATCATTGCCAGAGTTTAGTGGGGGGGTTTAATATTTTTTATTAATCAGTGCTAGCGGGGGTATCGAAACGTTAATGTGGTAAATAAGCTTTAATGAATAGCAAGAACTTCCGGTGAGTGACCATAGTCTAGCCATGACATGTGTACCTCCTCCTGATGGGTTTGTTGGAAAAGAAAAGGCCGGTGGTGAGACTGTTGAGATGACCAACACATCTGTTGAAGAGAGACAATCTGACATTTGAAGACTGCGTGAAAACAACAATAACAGCAACATCAACACACACACACACACACACACACACACACGCACGCACGCACGCACGCACGCACGCACGCACGCACGCACGCACGCACGCACGCACGCACGCACGCACGCACGCACGCACGCACGCACGCACGCACGCACGCTTACACGCACGAACGCATACGCACACATACGCATGCGTATATATAACATTTTATTAAATTAGTCACGTCCGCTAATTCAGTTAGGTATCAGTAAAGCTAATAGGTATCAGTGGCAGGAGATGCCACAAGTATCATTTTGTCGCGACAAACACACGCCAAGCATATTTTGTCGCGACAAACACACGCCAAGCATATTTTGTCGCGACAAACACACGCCAAGCATATTTTGTCGCGACAAACACACGCCAAGCATATTTTGTCGCGACAAACACACGCCAAGCATATTTTGTCGCGACAAACACACGCCAAGCATATTTTGTCGCGACAAACACACGCCAAGCATATTTTGTCGCGACAAACACACGCCAAGCATATTTTGTCGCGACAAAACTGATACTTGTGGCTGCTCCCGCCAATGTTAAATCGGTTACTTGGATACGTAGGCCACAAAGTCGAACGTACGTAGGCCCTAGAACTGCTAGGCCTATATACTGAACATAATTCAGTATCGTTTTGGCCTAAGAAACAATTCTATTCATCTCAAAGATAGCTGCAAAATGACGTTCCTTCACGACAACAAAACAAGTTGATTGGATATTTGCGCTAGAGTCAAACAGACAAAACTATACTGTTGCCAGAGTGTTTGGACATACGACATTTCAGCGTGGGACAGCGTGTTTTATTTTGTTTTAATGAGAGTGCAGACGGTAAAAATGGGATACAACACATAATTACACACAAACACTGGGCATGATTGAATACCTTTGCAAGAACACGCTGCTTGCTCCACTGACACGTTGTACAACTTAAGCACTGCACTGGAACTCGATCCTCCCCCGTACGCCCTGAACACGATCTGTCAGAGAAATGTAATTTTAACACGACTGAAGACGGCTAACAAAATCAATTAAAAATGTCAATACTGTCAACACAAAATGTCAATACTGTCAACATAATACTAAGAAGAGAAACCAAAAGGAGAAGAAAATATGGTTAGGTATGTGATTACCATTACGGGATATTTTTTGTCACCTTACCTGGGTGAGGCTGCAGCAGCCGCAAGAGCAGCGCTACCCGTTCCTACCAGTGTGTGTAGTATTTTCCTGTGTCCGAATAGTGGTATGACTGCCAGTGTTTGGGATTGTTGGCTAAACATGCCCACATAATATGCTGATGTATGCGATTGCAAACAGGGTCTGTACGAACACCGTAAGAGAGTCTGCACTGAACATTAACTTTTGGAGACAAATCCCTTGCCGCACCGGGGACTCGAACCCGCGTCATTATTGCGCCTGGATTTTCAGTCTCACGTTTTACCCACTGAGCTATCCCGCCCGCCTAATGAACAAAACAGTCCAGTGTAGCCTGCAGACAAATGCACCACATGTAGCACAGTTCAGTTCAAAGTTAGCTCTTGAAAGACGTTACACGAACACAAAAAAATATGAACCGCCTTCGGTAACCCACCTGGCATGCGAGTAAGTATAAGGTACATAAACTCCACAAACTGTACATTCTCAGCATATCAGTTTGGTTGTGTCTCATGTGTGTACACACCTGTGTCGCCGAGTGTGCGTGAGATGGAGGATATATATATACACACCACCGGGGAGGGGGGGGGAGGGGCAAGTATGGGGTGGGTGGGTATGTACGTGTGGTGGAGTTTATTCACCTTGTATTTACTCGCATGCCAGGTGAGAGTTACCATAAGCGACTGAGGTCTTTGTTATTGTGTTTGTGTGACATCTTGCGAGCTAATTAACTCCATTGTTCGTTCATTCTGCACAGGCTCTCTGAGCCTCGTTCTGTTTCAGATTGTAACAATTCACGCTGAAGCTAGTATATAACTATGTGTATTTCTGTCTGGTTTGCATTGGTGGGAGGTCTAGCATGAACCTCGTGGTCTCAATGAGTGTGTCCTTAGTGGTTCCCAGTACAACTCGCATTGCATGTTCTGCACTCTGTCCAGCTTCAGCAGCATTGTCTGTGACATCGTCGTGAGGCCCGATCCATAGTCAGTGACACTGAGAACCATTCCCTGATACGGCACATGACTTTAATACAGTACAGTAACGTTGTGTCGTATGTATCAATCTGATTGTGAGAAACCTGCCAACCTCAAGACGAAGTAAGCCTGTAACAGTACCGGCGGACAGGACTGTGACTGATTTTTTCTTTCGTGTGAATATTCCGAGTAAATCGTGACAACTTAGGAGCACCTTATAAACGTTCTCTCTTTTAAGCCTGAAGCAGGTCAGAACTTCAGCCTTGTCATTTCATTCAGCTTCAGTTTCCCCAGATCCTTTTCAACCATAAAATGGCGTGTGTCATAGCACTGAATCCTACTTGTGCGTGCGTTGTGATGAATTGAGCTTTGACTCTGTACTGTTTACAGCAAAGCGCACAAGACGTTCAAAGAACGCCTTTTCTTTAAGCGTTGTACTTGCTTTTCACAGTACTGTGTCTGAAACTGTCAAACAGCTTCTGCTGTTCGGTTGCTGGCCTGCATTATTTTCCACCCGATATAACATTCCGCATTGCGGAACGTGGTGAACAGCCAAAGAAAGGATCAGCCAATGCAGCCAGCAGCCCCAACATTGTTTCCTTTGGAGAGGTAATGTAATGTGGTTTGTAACGAAACGTTCATCTATTTACTGAAATAAAAGATTCTTTCTAAATGCTTCGTACATTTTTAACAGTTTATTGTTTTACAGTGACTGCATTGGGTTTCTGTGTAGTTGGTGGTGTTGGTGGTGGTGATCTTGTGGTGGTGATGGTGGTGGTGATGGTAGTGGTAATGATGGTGTGTGCGTGCGTACGTGCGTGCTTGTGTGTGTGTGCGTGTGCGTGCGTGCACACGCGCTTGTGTGTGTGTGTGTGTGTGTGTGTGTGTGTGTGTGTGTGTGTGTGTGTGTGTGTGTGTGTGTGTGTGTGTGTGTGTGTGTGTGTGTGTGTGACCAGTCCATTACCTTCCCAATCAAACTGTGAACTGTAAAGTGCACACTGCGTGTCCGACCTTCAGGGTGGCTAGGCATGTCCTTAGTGCTTTCTTCAATGGTCTCTGTCTGACCACCTCTGACAGCAAAGAAGACATCCAGGTCATAGGGTGACTTTCTTAAGAAACTGAACTGCACACAGGACACTGACGTAAACTGCAGCCACGGACTCTCCAGTACTGAATAAGCGTCAGATGTGCCGCACACTGTCTTCGGCTGACTTGCTTTCGCAAAACCTGGAAAGGAAAATCCCACAACACATTAAATAAGAGCAATCATGTTTGAATCAGCAGAACTGGATTTAGAAAGCAAAGATCCTGATCTACTATTTCCACAAAAAAATGTCATTATTCTCTGTGAAAATACGTCACTATCTCAGAAAACATTAAATACTTTCCATCAACGAACGGCGCCCAAGTTCAGGCCCTTTTACTAAAGATGTATTCAAGTCCTCGTTGGTTCGGGATCTCAGTGAAAGGTCAAAACAGGTGCTGTGATTGACAAACCAAAGCGTAATGAGTGAGCGATTCTATTCGGGCTGAATAAAATGTATTTCTACTTATTATTGACATAATAATTATCATTATTATAAGCATGTATGCAGTCTCATCTTCCATATGAAAAGGGAGAGCGCGTTCACGGAAGACAAGGACAAAGACAATTGTGAAAATGGCAAGAGTTACTATAAAAACACTTTTTGAACAGGCGACTTTTGCCGGCAGGTGTGCAAGAGGAAATTATAAACTAGGATCAGAGCAGCGAGGCGGACTGTTCCAGACATATGGTCCGATGCTCGACACTGTTTTGTCTACACGAGAGGTGACAAAGGTGTACAAGTGGATTAGACGTGCAGAAGGCAGAAGGCAGGTAACAGACTGAACAGTTTGTGAAGGAACAAAGCTAGGTGCGTTAAGTGTGATTTACGAAGACCTGACTGAATGCAAACAACTTTCAAGTAAATAAAGGGAAAAGGAATTGAATGCATTTTCTTTTACACACATAGCGAAAGTATACTTTGATAAAAATAAAAAATAACCTAAAGAGATTAAGTGGAAAAGACAGCAGCAGCCTATGATCGCCGTAACATGATGGCTGACTTAGCCACAGGCCCTGGGCTCGTTGTAAAAAAGAAGTTGGGAAAGAGATTCCTCTTTGTGGTCATTTCCAGGCTTCACCGTAGGCCTGTAAGAGCAGCCAACAAACACCAAAAGACTTAACTCTTAATTATTATCGCTGTTGCTTTCAGTTTCTTTTCATTTTTGCACTTAGTCACGATTCCATTAAAAATACTGTCTTCACTTGGTGGGGGGGGGGGGGGGGAGGAGAAAAGGAGCAAGAAACCATTAACAGAATTCCTAGCCATTGTACAACACGGCAAACACAAAAATGAGAGCAAAGGACGATTTTTAAAAATCGCTAATGCAATCAAAGGGAGTAGCAAGAAACCATTAACAGAATTCCTAGCCATTGTACAACACGGCAAACAAAAATGAGAGCAAAGGACGATTTTTAAAAATCGCTAATGCAATCAAAGGGAGTAAATAAGTAACTTGGTGTTTTACGCCCAGTCAACCATTGCGGTTATATCAGTTTGTTCAAAGGGAATGAACTCAGTCTGTGTTAGAACGTGTCGTGTCATGTTGGAATGTTTGCCATTCCTGATTTCATTCTAGTTGATCTGCTATCGAACACTGAAAATGTTGATAACCAAAACTTCTTCTGCTTTCGTCCTCGTTCACTTTGCCGTCCTAAGCCTGCATATTACTATTCCCCAGCTGGTTCTATCGCTGCATTCTAGTCATGCTGACAAAATGACTGCAAGGTGAAATAGAGGAGCAGCTAGTTCCTTGTGACGCAGGCTGGGTTTTGCGAACCGCTCCAGGACAGAGAGTGGCGGGGATGACGGCGATCTGTGGCAAGGCATGCAGCGTAAAAATACAACGTGACACTGTGTAGGTCAAAGCAAGTGGCGTAAAACTACAACGTGACTAGGGCGAAGCATAGAGCGTAAAATACAACGTGACGCTGTGTAGGCAAAGCATGCTGTGTAAAATACAACGTGACGCTGTGTAGGCAAAGCATGCTGCGTAAAATACAACGTGACGCTGTGTAGGTCAAAGCATGGAGCGTAAAATACAACGTGACGCTGTGTAGGTCAAAGTATAGAGCGTAAAACTACAACGTGACGCTGTGTAGGTCAAAGCATGGAGCGTAAATACAACGTGACGCTGTGTAGGTCAAAGCATGGAGCGTAAATACAACGTGACGCTGTGTAGGCGAAGCATGGAGCGTAAATACAACGTGACGCTGTGTAGGTCAAAGCATGGAGCGTAAATACAACGTGACTCTGTGTAGGCGAAGCATGGGGTGCCGGCAAGGGCCAGCCGGGCGGAAGCAGGCGATGTGGGGAGGCAGTGTAATCACCATTGGCGGCAGTCCAGTTGCTCATGTCTTGATCCACGCAGCCCTGTCGGTAGGAACACAGGCCGTTCTCGCCACTGCCGCTGAAGTCGCAGATGGCTTCATTCCATTGGGATACTATCAAATAAAGTATAACACGTCTAGAGTTACCATTTATAGCGCAGTTGAATAAAGAATTTACCAGAGACGATGCGCCATGCTCAATGCACAATAATTCCTATTATAAATTATTGTTACTGACCGCTTTTATATAGCGCTGTTCTCTGCTCTCGAGCAGACTCACTGTGCTCATGTCCCATGATTGAGCGCTCAGGGCGTTGATGAGCGCGCAATAAATGTACATTATTATTATTGTGATTCTTAATGAGTGACTGTATTTTTTTATAGCGCGTTTTTTAATATCCGCCAGTAGTGAACTGACAGCGCTGCTTGGTTGTTGTTTGGCTGGTGCCACGTGAAACTGCTGCCGTCTGGGCGCAAGTTCTGTGTACACCATACAAACAGTTTACAGTGTGACTTAATCCAAAGCCTTTGAGGTAGGGTGCATGTGTGTTTAGCTGTAACCTGCCACCTACACTTTAGGCAGAATGACAAAAATATTTTACGTGCTGCTGCGGTAACACAGTGTTGAAACGGATACCGAACTAAGAGTCAGTACACAAAGTTGACCCTGAAAAATAAAATTCTCCCACCGCTCCTGCCAGACTCGAACCTGGGACCTTTAGATCACGAGTCCGGCGCTCTAACCACTGAGCTATCCCCGCTCCTTAATACGATCAACAAATTCAAAATCCCATGACTGATTTCTGCTCCAGCTGATGTACACTTCTTCATCCTTTCGTTGACAATCTTGACTGCTTCATTTTGACAGCTTAACACAGTATCTTGTGAGATCAACCTTCTAATGAACGTTTCTGTGTAGCTATTAAGATTTAATACACACAAAGTGGCCTAGCTATGCCGTTTGTGTTTGGCGGTTTCGGTGGCCACACCGACATAGTTAAAGTTTTGTTTGTTTGTTTTTAAGCGCAGAATCTTGTCCGTAGAGACTATTCTGAGCTCTATATAGCTTAGGATATTATTCCTGCTCAGTTCAGTGAATAATAATAATGATAATTATGGGTATTTAGAGCGCCTAACCCGCGTTGGCCATAAGCAATTACAAATTATTTAAAGGTACATATTTTGACAACAAAGATTCAATACGCACAACACACACAGGGGCGTGCGCACTCTCGTATCTCAGGGCAATGAGATCGTTTGCTGAAGAAAAGGTTTTAGAAAAGAGAACGGCTCTTAAGGAATATTGCATAGAACTGACAGTTCAAGGTGGTATGTGTGCGCTCGGAAAAACTCATATGCGCTCCACCTCGTCTCTCAGAGGTTTCGCCAGCAGTTTTCTTTAAAACAGTTGTAACTTTCATCTGGCTGATGATGGCCCCCTTTCGTCCTTTCAAGGAAGATCGTCTAGCGCTTCCTCTTTCTACGCCTCTCTTCGGGCGATCAATGATGTAATATCCTTGGTTTTGTGCCCGCAAGTAGTGTCTCAAGCTCCTCAACATTTCGGTTCTTCCGAGACGCGAGCCACTTGTGATGGTTGCTTTTCCTGCCAGTCTATCTGCTTGGTGATTTATTTCCCTTCACTCCGGCATGTCCAGGGCAATACGTGCACAGGAGTTTACACTCTGGCATGTTCAGGGCAATACATGCACAGGAGTTTACACTCCGGCATGTCCAGGGCAATACATGCACAGGAGTTTACACTCCGGCATGTTCAGGGCAATACATGCACAGGAGTTTACACTCCGGCATGTCCAGGGCAATACATGCACAGGAGTTTACACTCCGGCATGTCCAGGGCAATACATGCACAGGAGTTTACACTCCGGCATGTCCAGGGCAATACATGCACAGGAGTTTACACTCCGGCATGTTCAGGGCAATACATGCACAGGAGTTTACACTCCGGCATGTCCAGGGCAATACATGCACAGGAGTTTACACTCCGGCATGTCCAGGGCAATACATGCACAGGAGTTTACGAAGGTGGATGTCGACCACTGACACATTTCAGTCTGGGCTTCCCATTCCACTTTTCACCTTTTGTAGCAGTTAAGCTCATTGAATCTGTGAAGGTGATGGCATGTGTGTTCTGTCAGCTCTTGATACTCGTGCGGCAACTTGAAAATGAAGAGGATGCGAGACAGGCACGAACAGGTGGTTCACGCCTCCACAGCCAAACCCAGTGGGACTCGGGAACACACACGGCCGCTGAAGAGAAGCTCAAAAAGGCAATATTAAGGCCCGTTCTTAATTGGCCGAACCGTTAGTTTCGCAAACTATACTTCGTTTCTGAATTCAGCTCAGACAAACTTTTAGTTCACCGCACATGGTTCGGGCAGTTTGACAAATTATACATCGTTTGTTAACTAGCTTATAATGAGATGCAAACTTCAGCTTGCGGCAGAAACGCAGCAGACCACGTGACCTAAAATTAATGTAGGCTCAAGTCAAGCATTTAATCATCCCTTACGGGAAAATTCAGCTAAGTAGTGCTATATAATGGTAATAATTATTCTAAAACGCTAACTGTGCCTCCAACAGGTCAACAAACAGGTCAATTCCTTCCTAAGCGAGTGAAATATCAACACCGTCATCCATTTTTCTTTCTTTTCTTTCTAGTCCCTGCTTCCTCATCCACAGGAGAGCTCTCTGTGCTCTCATCCAATCAGAGCCATAGTTCGTAGGACTGGGCGTATAGCTCCCAGAGCATGACATGTCGAGCGAAGCGTTTTGGACCCCGAACATAACTTGTCGAACTGCCCGAAGCAGGTTCGCGAAGTAAAAGTTCGCCCAGGTAAGAACGAACTAAGTTCAGGATGGAAATATCGACACCGTCATCCATTTTTGTTTCTTTTCTTTCTAGTCCTTTCTTCCTCATCCACAGGAGAGCTCTCGAGTCTATGCTCTCAAAATAGCTTCGCCGAACATCCCGAACCGCTAGGTTCGCGAAGTAATACTTCGTCCAGTTAAGAACACGCGGGAAAGAAAACAAGCTACGTGTACTACTTTCCACTGAACAAGAGAGAAAAACGCGAAATTCCCGTACCAACACAATGGTTTTGAACAAGACTTTATACTAAGTCTTATCTGTAACTGAACTGAACCCACCGGTGATACTTACCGATTTCGGACACTTAAATAGTAGTCTACGCTGTACTTCAAACGTGGCTAACTTCAATTTAGTCAGTGATTTAACTGACCTGGAAGTAGCTAAATAATTATATCTGAGACATGTTGCAATACTTTATGCATAAAATGAATACACCTTCTCTCTCGCGCGCGCGCGGGCGTGCACACACACACACACACACACACACACACACACACACACACACACACACACACACACACACACACACACACTGATACCTGTATCATTGTCCTCGTTTGGATTGCTTGCACTGGCGCATTCCCCGGGTCTGAAAAAGGACCATGATGTGGTGAAAGGTTCGCGTGAATACACACAGCTTAGGCTTACACAGCGAGTTGAGTGGCATGCCGAGAAATACGCACACTCGCTGTGACGAGATGACTGCGGCAAAACTTGCACAACCACTGTTTCTTATTTCACCGTTAACCGTCATGAAAACCGGCCATTGTGTGAACTATTAGAACAATAAATCATCCTGGTATGCAGCCATCTGTGAGTGTGAAATCTCAGCCAAACCTTCAGTCGTCGCTGACAGCCTTTTTTTACGCTGTGCAGCTGAATGCGTATTTTAAGCAATGAATGATATATGAAATGCATTCATTTTCAAATGCATATATACGTTTCTTCTTTTTGTATAGTCACAGACGATCAAGAAACAAATACACTTAACTTTTAACTGTGTTAAAAAGCAAGAATTTCATGTCAGTGTTTTTTGCCGTAGCATCCA
>OY757548.1:1084394-1151894 GCA_963584105.1 Alviniconcha strummeri
TGTGTGTGTGTGCATGTGAGTGAATGCATCATTGCCTACTGTGATTTATATCTGATCTACATTTTTGTGTGTGTGTGTGCTTTTTTTCTTCTTTTTTCTTCCCCTTCTCTCCCCCTCCCCCCCCCCCCCCCCCACTCCCCCGTACCACTGAGCCATGTTATGTTTTTGTGATTTACAAATAATCTTGAGTTATGTCAACACCAGTTTTGCCATGTATACATCTTATTTATTTATTGTCATTTCAAAGTATTTTCAATGATTTTGCTTTTCCTGTATGTGTATTACTGTTAATAGTGGTAGTATTATATTTTATTTGTTTGTATTTTGTTTATCCTGTTTAAATATTAATCGAGTTTGTAAAAAGATTATTTTATTTTCTCTCTCCTTTTTTCACTTATTTGGTAGTTTAGCAAGGACTAGTTGTTAGACAGGTTTAAATGAACCTAAACTACAATCCTTGGAAAATAAAGTTTTCGAATTCGAGTTCGAGTTTTCTCTCTCTCTTGTTCATTCCAAGTTTCTTCAACATTTCATTTCACACACACGTATCCAGTCGAAGTGCAAGCATTATGAAACCCACGTGTAGACAATAGATTATTGTTGGTATAGATCTCTGGTATGGATAACTCAGATTGTACACACACACACACACACACACACACACACACACACACACACACACACACACACACACACACACACACACACACATATATATATATATAACAACAACGAAACAAACTTAAAAAACATGGGCTCACCTTCACGAACACACGGTTCAGGTTAGGCAAACACAGGCCTACTGACATACGATACACACATTAGGCACACATCGTCTTGTGTAACATGCCACATCATCTCAAACCTTCACGTGGTCTGAATACCACAGACACACACACACACACACACACACACAGACACAGACACAGACACACACACACACACACACACACACACACACACACACACACACACACACACACACGACACACACACACACACACACACACACACACACACGACACACACACACACGCACGACACACACACACACACGACACACTCACACCACACCACACACACACACACACACACACACACACGACACACTCACACACACACACACACACACACACACACGCACGCACGCACGCACGCACGCACGCACGCACGCACGCACGCACGCACGCACGCACGCACGCACACTGACACACACACACACGTCAAGAGTAGTGCTGATGGTCGTTTTATTTTATTTTTTATTCCCGTACGCTAATACATAGTCCTCTCGACATATCCGCCTTTCTGCATAGCCTGTAATTCGCCTTCTCTGCACTGTTTGGAGTGGCCGGTGTGGGTGTGGAGGTGTCTGCGCCGGTGTTTGTGGGTGTGTGTGTGTGGGGGGGGGGGGGGTGTGGGGGGGGTGTGTGTGGGGGGGTTATAGGCCTACCCTGTAAAGAAACTATCACCCTGTTAAACTCGAAACGATCGTCTCCAGTCAATGTGTCACTGACGCCTTTGTAGGCCTGTCAACTTGCATGTTGTAGTAAATGTAATCGCTTTAACTTTTACTGTGATAGCCAATCTCTTCAGACGTTTTTATTTGAGCTTAGCCCCCCCCCCACCCCCCATTTTTTTCTATTTTTCCCCCCATGGGCATACAGATGATAGAGTATAGTTTACGTGGCAGGAAGAAAAGAAAAAAAATGTAAAAAATGTTTAGCGTATCAATAATAATAATAAAACTTTAAAAGGGATTTAAAAAAGAAGGAATAGTTCTATCGGTGAAGCGCGCGCGCGCGCGCGCGACACACACACACACACCTACACACACTGACACATACACACACTGACACACACACACACACATATACGGGGGGGGGGGGGGGGGGGGGATCAAAGGCAGTACATATGTCTTTAGTTTTTATCTGCATTTTGTAATCGTTCAATATGCAGAACTTTTAAATCGGAACAAATAACTTATTCTGTTGTGATCTTACCTTGGCAAGTCCATGAGAACTGATTCATGTTTGAAGTTCTCTGTGTGTGTGTAAGGCGGGGGGGGGGGGGGGGGGGGGCGTTGGATTGGCTTGGATTCTTCCAAGCACTGGACAAGACAAAAACAGATAAGTGGTTTAACTCCCCATCTTATTTTTTATCGTTTTTTACCGTTTAACTGTTGTTTCAAAGTGTCGTTTTGTAGCTTGATAAAGGGGCTTACCCCGAAAATTCGCGTCTTGTGTTTTGTCCACATAAACAGCTTATGTGTTTGGATATTGTTTTAGAATGCTAGCAGTAATTCTTTTTCAATTGTTTTTTCTCTTCTTTTTTTCTCTCCAAACATTACATGGCATTTCAACGGGCAATCAAACTGCAATTAAATTCTGGCAAACCCAAAGAACAACTGAAAACGGAGCAGGCTGTTCAAGTTCTGCTGGCTTTTCCTCGGCGACCGTGGCGCTGAGTCGGTGTCGATGCCGCCATAGCAGTTCAGCTTTAGAACACGTACTGACAGTGCCCAAGGCGGAACAACGCGTAAAAATCTAGGGACGTGGGGGCATGGGGCTGAGTGGTCACAGAGACTGACACTGACCCAGTCAGTTATCGGACAGGCACACAGAGAAAGAGAGAGAGAGAGTGTGTGTTTCAATCAGTAACTGAAAGCACCGCTACGTACGTGACCATCTCACCACAGTCACTTTTTGAACAGCCCAAAACTCAAAGGTGCTCTCTCTCTCTCTCCCTCTCTCTCTCTCTCTCTCTCTCTCTCTCTCTCTCTCTCTCTCTCTCTCAGGGACAGATTTGAAGAAGAAGAAAAGCCGACACGTGCTTAAATCTTTATCCCTGTGTAATAAAGTATTATCCTCTCTCTCTCTCTCTCTCTCTCTCTCTCTCTCTCTCTCTCTCTCTCTCTCTCTCTCTCTCTCTCTCTCTCTCAATGCAGTTGTTGACTTCTTCCACGGAAGCGACAGTCTGAGACACAGGATCGTTAACTGGCAACTCAGAGAATGTGCTGCAAGTGTGGCTTCCTGGCTCGCCGCGACCATCGCCAGGCACACAGATCAGACTGACTGACTGGCTCACAACTGTGCTGCCGCTTTCAGTGTCGTTATTCGGTGTTGTTGTTGTTGTTGCCGTGTTGTAAGAATTATGTACGTCTTGAAGAATATGGAAAGGACATTAATGCTTTATCCAAAGAAGTCCCGGCGGGTCAATGTTGCCAGTTATATCGGCGAATGTAAAACTGGGACAACTCAGTTGGGCCGTCACGGACCATAGTATTCAGACGGTCTTCTCAGCGTGCGTAAAGACTCGTAAAAGAGTGGACTTATGTCACTATCCATGCGCAAAAGTTAGGCAGGTATAGTTTTCATGGGTCGCTGCTACACACCGGGTTGGTCGTTGACCCTCGGTACCATTTTGTCCACTCACGTCAAAAGTGCAGTGAAAAGATACATCTTCAGGGGAGGTCACTCTACAGTAAACAAATCAGACAAGTACACGTATTTCGATGACGTTTGTGGGAAGCACCCGAGTTGAACACGCTGTCAAACAGTGGTGTCTGTGACAGTCGCCAGCTGCCCGTCCAAGATGCGGCGATCAAATATGAGTAAGGTGTTGTTTGTTTTGTAGACTGCCTTCTTTTTACACTCTTTGTCGTTGATATTAAGCTCGAAATGGTAGCGATTTTTTGCCACATCTTCCCAGTTACTAGAGTTAGTGGCCACACTCAGCCAGTTTAATCGAATGAACTACCAAAATACGGGGAAGATGCAAGGTAAAGTCTAAAATTAGTAAAAACGTTCGTTTGGTTATCACATTGCACTCATCACACAAATGCACCAGAGGCGTTGTGGCTACTGGCATGGGTTAACCCACAGATCAAGTTGCCCTTCTTTAAATGGTCTGTCCTATCTCTAGCGAAAATACATGTCATTGCAGTCAGTATTGTGTGGTGAGGGAACTGTCCATCTCCCATAGTGTGCAGCCACAGTGTGGGTCAGATAAGCGTGATACAAAGTCTCAGTGTTGATTGGCTGGGTCTCATCTGGCGCCCGTATTTCTGGGGAGTCAGGAATGTGTCTGCTGGTATTGCTGGCACCAGCCCCTCAAACACCCTGCCGATGAAGCCATGGAAGGTGAGCTGCAGTTGTTCATGACAGTTTTGACACTCCTGGACAGCTGGGAGGTCCTGCCTGTTGTAGAGACCAAAGCCTGTCGCTGTCTATGAAGTATGAAGTGTACTGCATTCCACTGAATTCATTCCAGCTTGTCACTGTCCTGCTTTCAGCAGGTAGTCAACCAGCCATGAACTCCCTTTTTAAAACTACAGTTCTACTTCTAGTTCGTAGACTCCAGCTTTTCTTTAGCACAGACACTTGAGATGAAAAACTACAGTTCTAATTCATAGGCTATGGCTTTTCTTTAGCAAAGACATTTGAGATTAAAAAAATGACTAAAAACAAAAGAAAAATAACAACAAAAACTACTGTTCTAGTTCATAGACTGGCTTTTCTTTGGCACAGACATTTGAGATGTGGATAGCTGCTGAACATTAGCCAGGCTCTTAGACTCTAGTGATGGTCAAGGTTATTCAGATTCTTGGGTCTGAAAATATTGTTAATGTTATGTTTTTTATGTAATTTTGTTTTCCCTTTCCTCTTCCTCAGTTCTGCACATTCACTGTGTGTGGTAGACATTAATAATAAAACATTAAGACAATAAGAGTTCCTGATTTGAAAAAACATTTTTGGGAGAAAAATTACGAACCATTAAACAAATTGGTTAAATTTTAAATAAAGTCAAATAACATGGAAGTCCATGTGATATATTCAGATGATGGTTGTATGAGGTTGTTGTTGTTGGTGATCGCTTTAAAAAAAGTTTTATATAGCGCTATTCTTCACTCTCGAGCAGACTCACTGTGTTTGCATGTGATTCTACATAAGTGACTAGTTTTTATAGTGTTTTTTCAAAATCAGCTGAAGTAGTTTACTTACAAAGTTACAGTTACAGTGCTGGCATGACTGGTGTCACATGAAACTGCTGCCATCTCAGTGTGTTCTGTGTACACCACACAGCCTTGCACCATGTCACTTCATGCTAAGCCACATACGTAAGGTGTGTGCGTATAATTTAGATGTAAGCTGCCACCCACGCTTTTGGCAGAATGACCGGGGTCTTTTACATGTTACTGCGGTAACACAAGGGTGGAACAGATACCAAAATAAGAGTCAGCACAGGAAGTTGGCCCTGGAGAAGAAAATTCTCCTGCCGCTCCTGCAGGGATTCGAACCCATGACCTTTTGATCACAAGTCTGGTGTTCTATCCACTGAGGTATCCCCACTTCCCAGGTCAGAGTCTATGTGACAAAAAGTGACATTCTGATGTCACATCATGCTGTACATATAGTTTTAGGATGGTGCACTGTGCAGCACCTGTAATAGAAATCCGGCAACATCAAATTTCTACAGAATATGCTTTCTGTGTGCCTCACTGGTCTGTGTGCCTCACTGGAGTCACTGGGGCATATGCACACACACTGGTCTATGGACATTGCTCCATCTGTCAGTGAGCACATCAAGCTGATGCAATGATGTTGTAACTGCCAGATGGAAGCCAGGAAGGATTCTGTTGTGTTCTTTATTCATTACTGTGCCCTTGGAAACCCAGCATCCCCAGAGATGACACAGCGGCATTAACCATTATCACACACACATGCACACACATTCACACACGCATGCACACACACAGTGACACACTTGTGTTACAAGCAAATGACTAAATGAATGAGTAAGTGAGGTTGTGTGTATGGGCAGACCAGACCTGGGAGGGAGGACAGTACCAGGGACAGTACCAGCCCACAGCGGAAATGTTGGAAGAGGAGAATGCCCAGCTGGAAGAGTCACTGAAGGGGAAAGTGCAGGCCCTCAAATCGGTGAGTCAGCAGGGTTTGGCATTGACCCAGTCCTCAGGACAGCGCAGATTCGTGACTGCATAAAGACCATGCATGCATTCATTGCAATATGGTCTGTACTGTAGTGTTCATTGATCGCAGCCAGCAACTGTGATAATAATAATTAGTATTCTCTGTGTAAAGTGTTCATCATAATGCTTACACCCTAAGGTGCAGTATACAGTTTGGAAGAGGAATTAAAATTGATTTCAACTTTGATGAATGGCTGCTGATTTACCATCAAGTGACAACCTGCCTCCCTAAAGAGGTGGACTGACTTTTAGTCTCACAAGTAATGGCCACTGACACAGGTTAGCCAGCTGTGGTCCTCGCCTGATCCAAGCCAACAGTCTTTGTCTTTGACTTGGTCACTCACACAGGTTAGCACAGCTGTGGTCTTCACCTGATCCAAGCCAACAGTCTTTGTCTTTGACTTGGTCACTCACACAGGTTAGCACAGCTGTGGTCTTCACCTGATCCAAGCCAACAGTCTTTGTCTTTGACTTGGTCACTCACACAGGTTAGCACAGCTGTGGTCTTCACCTGATCCAAGCCAACAGTCTTTGTCTTTGACTTGGTCACTCACACAGGTTAGCACAGCTGTGGTCTTCACCTGATCCAAGCCAACAGTCTTTGTCTTTGACTTGGTCACTCACACAGGTTAGCACAGCTGTGGTCTTCACCTGATCCAAGCCAACACTCTTTGTCTTTGACTTGGTCACTCACACAGGTTAGCACAGCTGTGGTCTTCACCTGATCCAAGCCAACAGTCTTTGTCTTTGACTTGGTCACTCACACAGGTTAGCACAGCTGTGGTCTTCACCTGATCCAAGCCAACAGTCTTTGTCTTTGACTTGGTCACTCACACAGGTTAGCACAGCTGTGGTCTTCACCTGATCCAAGCCAACACTCTTTGTCTTTGACTTGGTCACTCACACAGGTTAGCACAGCTGTGGTCTTCACCTGATCCAAGCCAACAGTCTTTGTCTTTGACTTGGTCACTCACACAGGTTAGCACAGCTGTGGTCTTCACCTGATCCAAGCCAACACTCTTTGTCTTTGACTTGGTCACTCACACAGGTTAGCACAGCTGTGGTCTTCACCTGATCCAAGCCAACAGTCTTTGTCTTTGACTTGGTCACTCACACAGGTTAGCACAGCTGTGGTCTTCACCTGATCCAAGCCAACAGTTCTTTGACTTTGTCTTCTACACTTTCAGTCTGACAGGAGAACAGGACCAAGGACCAACTGGCTCTTCCTTCAGAGGAGAACAGTCAGAACCATGGACTTTGCATGTAAATGATCCCCTGGCAGTTGTTAACTAAAGCAGAATAAAAGAAGTTTTACTGGTTGCCTTGGTAAATTAAGTAGTCCTCTTGTTAAAACCCAGGGAATGTTAAGATATTATTTATAAGAAGAAGAATGAATGCCTATATTTGTAAATTGTATACAATTACTGTTTGGTTTTAAAGGATATCCGGGGTGCAAGGCAACATTTTCACATACTTGACAAAGACAACTTCTTCAGAGCAACTAAGAAACAGAAACACAGTTATGCTATATATGTGCATGATGTACTATGTTCTTGATGTGGGAGGGGGGGGATTGTTGCTGTAGTTTTGGAGGTTGGTTGTTTAGTTTTGTTTTTGTTATCAACTTATAGTTTTTTGTTGTTCAGTGGTTTTTAATGTGTGTGTTTTTTTTAGGGTGGGTGGGTGGGGGGGGGATGGTTGTGGTAGTTTGGGTGGGGGTGGATGCACTGGGTCTTGCCTCCTGGACTATGTGCAAACAAGTCCCTGGCATTAAGAGTGCTGGCGCATTGTGTGCGACATTGGTTTTGAACTTGAGTCAGATCTCATCTTCACCATGGGTATGTACAGCCGTCTTGACTTCACTCTGACACAGTGACAGGGAACTTGTTTGGAAATGCTCTGCCAATTTCACAATAATAATAAAGAGGATTTCTAGAGCGCCCATCTACCACACTAGGTGGCAGCACAGGGCGCTTTACAATAACACTAACCACACACACACACACACACACACACACACACACACACACACACACACACACACAAAGTGTTGGGCAGGGCTGTGAAAAACAGTTTAGAAATAATTATTAAACTGGTGCTTTTTGAAGGCGGCTTTAAAAGAGGGGGCAGAATCAGAGTATCTGAGGCAAATTGTTCCAGACAGATGGGCCAGCATAAGAAAAACATCTTTCACCAAATGTTTTTGTGTTTACACAGGGGGTGACAAAGGTTCATGCGTCAGATGCAGATCGTAATTGTCTTGCTGGAGTATAAGGTTGAAGGAGATAGGACAGATACTGAGGGGCTGTTCCAGAGATGGAATTGAAGCAGATAGTTGGAATTTTGTATTGAACGTGATGTGTTACTGGTAGCCAATGCAGAGTTTCAAGAATAGGATGGATGTGGTCAGATTTCTTAGCTTTACACACAAGCCTTGCTGCTGCATTGTGAACTTTTCGAAGTTTGTGTAGTAAGTACTGAGGGCAACCTGAAAGTAAAGAGTTACAGGAGTCTAAGCGAGAGAACCAGTAAGTGATTACCTGAGTGTTGCACTGCTTGAAAAGGTTGAGTGTTGCACTGCTTGAAAAGGCTGAGTGTTGCACTGCTTGAAAAGGCTGAGTGTTGCACTGCCCCAAAGGCTGAGTGTTGCACTGCTTGAAAAGGCTGAGTGTTGCACTGCTTGAAAAGGCTGAGTGTTGCACTGCTTGAAAAGGCTGAGTGTTGCACTGCCCCAAAGGCTGAGTGTTGCACTGCCCCAAAGGCTGAGTGTTGCACTGCTTGAAAAGGCTGAGTGTTGCACTGCTTGAAAAGGCTGAGTGTTGCACTGCTTGAAAAGGCTGAGTGTTGCACTGCCCCAAAGGCTGAGTGTTGCACTGCTTGAAAAGGCTGAGTGTTGCACTGCCCCAAAGGCTGAGTGTTGCTCTGCCCAAAAGGCTGAGTGTTGCACTGCTTGAAAAGGCTGAGTGTTGCACTGCTTGAAAAGGCTGAGTGTTGCACTGCCCCAAAGGCTGAGTGTTGCTCTGCCCCAAAGGCTGAGTGTTGCACTGCTTGAAAAGGCTGAGTGTTGCACTGCCCCAAAGGCTGAGTGTTGCTCTGCCCAAAAGGCTGAGTGTTGCACTGCCCCAAAGGCTGAGTGTTGCTCTGCCCAAAAGGCTGAGTGTTGCACTGCCCCAAAAGGCTGAGTGTTGGTTGCACTGCCCCAAAGGCTGAGTGTTGGTTGCACTGCCCCAAAGCCCAGCTGGTGCAATTTGCCAGTGCAGGGGAGATAATTATTTGTGGCCGACAAGTTGGGTTACAGCCCACAGCTGCCCAGCACCACCAATCTGGACAAGCACAGCTAGTCTCTCCTTCCCCCCCCCCCCCTGCCCCCTCCAGTGTCATGTAGCTGTGTACAGCAATGTTGGCTATGCACAGTAAGTGTTCAGCAGTTAAAGCAGTGCTGTGGACAGCAATATTGGCTATACACAGTAATTGTGTTCAGCAGTTAAAGCAGTGCTGTGGACAGCAATATTGGCTATACACAGTGTGTTCAGCAGTTAAAGCAGTGCTGTGGACAGCAATATTGGTTATACACAGTAAGTGTGTTCAGCAGTTAAAGCAGTGCTGTGTACAGCAATATTGGTTATACACAGTAAGTGTGTTCAGCAGTTAAAGCAGTGCTGTGTACAGCAATATTGGTTATACACAGTAAGTGTGTTCAGCAGTTAAAGCAGTGCTGTGTACAGCAATATTGGTTATACACAGTAAGTGTGTTCAGCAGTTAAAGCAGGGCTGAGACTGAGGTGAGGGTTTTTTCCCATGATCGTTTGACCCCCCCCCACCCCACCCCACCCCCCACTTTTTTTCTTTCTTCCCCTTTTCTTTCTTGGCGCAACTTGGTTCATTGGAAACAACTGCTTCTTTGCTCCTTTGTATGGTGTTCTGACACTTGTCATTTTTTCCTGGTATGGTGTTCTGACACTTGTCATTTTTTCCTTGTATGGTGTGCTGACACTTGTCATTTGTTCCTTGTATGGTGTGCTGACACTTGTCATTTTTTCCTTGTATGGTGTGCTGACACTTGTCATTTGTTCCTTGTATGGTGTGCTGACACTTGTCATTTTTTCCTTGTACGGTGTGCTGACACTTGTATGATATGCTGACGCTTGTCATTATCTACAGAAGGTGGATGCGTGAGCAGGTCTTTCTCTTTTTCAGATGTCCATTGATATAGGCACTGAAGTAAGAAACCAGAACAAAATGCTCAATGCCATGGTAAGTTTCTTATTGTAACTTTTGCGTCTCCGCACCCAGTCATTTGTAAGAGCAGACGAAGAGTGAGGGAAGTATCATGTAAAACAAAATACATTTGTTCATTTGAGCAACGAAGAAAAACAAAATTACTGGTGTGATAACAGAAGAGAAAGAAAAATGAAAGGCATGTATCTGCACTGTAAATACTGTTACTGAAAGCATCATTTATGGTTGACCTACACAATGTCACTGACCTGAACTTGAAGTGTTGGTGATGATGAGCTTTTGCAGTGCTAGGCTTAAACATGAATCATTCTGCATTCAGGGATGATGAACTGCTACAGTGCTAGGCTTAGACATGAATCATTCTGCATTCAGGGATGATGAACTGCTACAGTGCTAGGATTAGACATGAATCATTCTGCATTCAGGGATGATGGACTGCTACAGAGCTAGGCTTAGAGAAGTTAGACATGAATCATGCTACATTCAGGAATGTTAGCTTCCCATGATCCGGCAGATTTTTGTGTTGTATAAATCTGATTTCAGCAAAACCACTGATAAAAAAAAAAAAAAAAAAAAAAGTGGTTTGGAAAATGTTGCACAATGAAAGTTACTGCAAGTTGTGTGTAATACTGATATGTATATTATATTCAGATGGAATAAGCGCTAAGCATTTCTGGTGGTTTGTCTGAACCACATGGAGACGTGTTGTTGCTAACCTTTTTACCTCAGCAATGTGTTGGGCATAACATAAAATAATATATAGAGATCTGTGGACCTTGTAGTGCAAAATACTGACCAGAATAAACACATTTCATCTTCATCTTGAAATTCACCAAAGTTCAGGCTTCTAAGTGTTTTCCTAGACATAGCTGTGGAGGTAGAGTGTGCCGCATTTTGTTCGCAAAGAAATTGATGTTGGCCTGTATTTACAGAGTGTGAAATGAAAGCCTGCAGTTTTATTCTTAATGACATGCTAGAGATTTGAGGCGATGGACATTGCCCACTTAGTTGCGTTCTCATGCAGGCCTGTTTCAGTCTTAGTGGTTATATAGCCACTGTAATTAGTGTAACTGTTGATTCATGCAGACCTGTTATACTTACAGCCTTAGTGGTTATTGCCACTATAATTAGTGTAACTGTTGATTCATGCAGACCTGTTACACTGACAACCTTAGTGGTTATTGCCACTATAATTAGTGTAACTGTTGATTCATGCAGACATGTTACAGTCTTAGTGGTTATTGCTGTTATAATTTGTGTAACTGTTGATTCATGCAGACCTGTGACAGTCTTAGTGGTTATAGCCACTGTAATTAATGTAATTGTTGATTCATGCAGACCTGTTACACTTACAGCCTTAGTGGTTATTGCCGTTACAATTTGTGTAACTGTTGAGTCACCAAGTAAGGCTCGCTGTACTATCACTATGGGAGTTGCTGTCTTCTTACCACTTCACTGAATACGTATTCAAAAAATATCTATTTAAAAAAAAATGGAACTGCATTATGATTATTGTATAACCAGACAGTTTAAACTTGAAATGATTTGGAAAGGAAGGGCCAGTAATTCTGCTGCCTAGGGCTCTGTAAATTTGAAATGATTTAGAAAGGAAGGGCCGGTAATTCTGCTGCCTAGGGCTCTGTAAATGTGAAATGATTTGGAAAGGAAGGGCCAGTAATGCTGCTGCCTAGGGCTCTCACTCTGAATCCTTGGCCTTGTGTGTTTTCAGGATGAAGATTTTGACAAAAGTGGCAACTTTCTGGAAGCAACGATGGGACGTTTGAAACGGCTGACTGGAGCAGGACATTACAAATTGTGGATCTACCTTCTCCTCTTCGCATTCTTCGTCATGTTCATGTGTTGGCTTATTATACGATTCTGATGCTGTGGTCTGAGGGACAATGAGACAAAGTCAGACAGCGGTTCCAGTGGACTGCTTCAGACAAGGGTTCTGGTTGACTGCTCCAGATGCAGCAAAACCAAATGCTAATATCAGTCTGTCTGATGGGTTTGATTCAGTGTTGCCATAGTCGACTTCAGCTCTAATACTGTAACAGTCACACTGCAGTCATCGTTCATCAGCCGGTACCCCACCATGCCATACCTGGATACATTTTGTGATTGGCTGTGATGTGATGAAATCATCAGTGCATGAGTGTGGCAGTGTGTGTGTGGCAGTCGCTGTTAGTAAAGATTTGCAAGCATGGAGAAATGCGAAGTGCTTTATGTGTGTGTATATAATACATGTAATTATACTGCTCCTGAGTAAGGCCTGAAAGACACAAATTATGAATGAAAAAAGCATGCATGCACCTGGCAGGACTCTGTTATGTTATTGCAGTTGCAGTAATTCCCATGCTGGGTCTGTCCAGTGTGCTGTGACGTGCTCAGAAAAGGATTTGTAGGGTGTGCAGGTGGTCGACAGGACGCTAAACTCAAGGCACTAACAAGTTGGAAGGCCAGCTGTCCTTGCTGCAGCTTATGGCTTACTGTATGTTAGCAGTGTTAGTGGTTGGTGACTGCATCTTTAGATTAATTATGTTAGTGGTTGGTGACTGCATCTTCAGATTATTATGTTAGCAGTGTTAGTGGTAGGTGACTGCGTCTTTAGTATGTCCTTTGTTCAGGTGTTTGTGTGGTTCTTGTCAAAGCAGCAAGCCGGCTGTACAAGTCCATTAACAATTAATTTAATAATAATAATAAAAGTATTTTTAACGTGCAAAATCACGTCCCTAGAGACTATTCTAAGCATGTGCACACATACACACTCACATACACACACACACAATTCCCACAGCACTGACGCTGATGAAGGTTATAATTATGGCAGAACAGGATGGGCGTTTACTTTCAGCTAGGACTCATTTCTTCACTTTTACACAGTTGTCCATCTAGATCAAAGAATTATAATGCAGTAACCAAGTTAAGAACATTGTTGATTTTTAGTGATTTTGCAATATTTTCAATGATTTTCAATTGATGAATCTTCACTGTTACAACATACTGCATGTCTGTGTGTATGTCAGTAAGCATGTGGTTCAATTTTTGCTTTAAGGGGGGAGGGGGGGGTGCATCCCATTATCTTTGACAGTTGTAAGTCATGCTGTCGTACAAGTGCTGTGTGGACCAGCCACTGGCTGCTCTCTGACTTCAGGAACTTGGTGCTGGAGTCGGTCAGGCCTTGAAGAGCTACACTTGTGTGAACACAGATTTGTAAGAAAGGCCTGAGAGCATTGTGCCCAAGATGCTAGCATACCACCAGTAACTACCGTTCTAGCTCTGTCTGGCATTCATGCAAACAAGTCTCATTCTGCCTGTACCTTAACATACAAGTGTAATGTTTGATTTGTGGCATGGAGAATGAAGGCATTTTTTTATTATTATTAAAAAAAAAAAATGGGGGGGGGGGGGGGATTATGATTTACAGATAAAAGGGATCTTTTGCTGAGTTTCAGTTGAACTGTGACCAGTACTGGCCATAGGTCATGTGAACAGGCAGTAGTTTGGTGCAGAAGAAATTGTTCATTTATAGAGCTTATTGATTAGAGGGGAAGTAGCACCTTTTGGTCTGTTTGACTTGTAGTCTTCATAGATTGTGTAGAAGGAACATATTGCTTTGTTGTCTGTTCAACTTGTAGTGTTCATAGATTGTGTAGAAGGAAAGTATTGCTTTGTTGTCTGTTTAACTTGTAGTGTTCATAGATTGTGTAGAAGGAAAGTATTGCTTTGTTGTCTGTTTAACTTGTAGTGATCATAGTGGGACACTCTTTTTTGTCTGTTTAACTTCAGTGTTCATCGATTGTGTAGAGGGAAAATACTGTTGTGTTGTTGTTTTTGGTCTGTTTAACTTACACTTTATAGCGTTTATTGATTGTGTATAGGGAAAGTATTGCTTTTTTTCCCTTCTGTTTTGTGGTTGTTTCTTTGCATGTTGCTTTTTTGGGTCTGTTTTGTGGTTGTTTCTTTGCACGTTGCTTTTTTTGTCTCTTTTGTGGTTTCTTTGCATGTTGCTTTTTTTCATCTGATTGCAGAAGTAGGTTTGGTGGTGTGTTTAGGCCTGACTTATAAAACAGCTGATGAAAGATGATGTGATCCTGTTCATAAGGACAGGTGGTGATGGTGAATCCTGTTCATAAGGACAGGTGGTGATGGCGGATCCTGTTCATAAGGACAGGTGGTGATGGCGGATCCTGTTCATAAGGACAGGTGGTGATGGTGGATCATATTCATAAGGACAGGTGGCGGTGGGCTCTGAGTTCAATCTGTGTTCATGTTAAACTGAGCAAATTGTTTATGAGGTCATCTTGTTTTGGGTATGAGCTAGTGATGGTCTCTTTGGTCTTTAGTTTTCGCCCTGATATGACTGTACTGGTTGTCTGGGCATAAAACACCAAGTTACTTATAGTTTTTAAGTTGAACGCAGCACAGGTAGCAGCAAATGGTCATCACAGTCATGTCGTTCAGATCGTGGGCTAGGGAGCTGACGGGGCTTGTTGAAGTGAGCTGTAGAGTATTTACAGTCAACAGGCATGGTGCTGACCCAGGATTGTTGCAAAACTGCCACGTCCAGTGTGCAGGGAAAGGAAAAACAGAGGTAACGGCGAGTTTTGCAGCCGGTCAAGTGGGTCATGCTGTCAGTCCACCTCACTGCTCAGTACTGATGTGAGTTTTTGTACAGAGCTATCTAGTCAATCAGAACAGTCGGTCATGATTTAGACTGTGTAAGTTGTACATAGACTGTCATATTATTTTATACATAATATGTATGTATTTTTGCTGAATGCTACTAAACACAAGCTCAGAAGTCAAGCGACTGTGTAGAACTAGAAGTCTCAATCAACAGATGTTCACGAAAGGTTGACAGGTCAACGGCCAGTTCACCTGTACAGGTCTGTCTTGCTCCGTTAGTTGAAGGTGCAGCCAGTTTCACACTGAGTGACATTTGCATTGCTCTGTTAGTTAAAGGTGCAGCCAGTTTCACACCAAGTTGCCAATGTGAGTGACAGAAGGTAGAGGACCTAAGCACACAATGCAGACATTGTCCAGAGAAGTCAAAGACCCGTAACACACGAGTGCTTGTCCACAAAGGTGATAGATACAATACATTCAACCTGCTTTTAACTTTCTGGCTCAGGTTTACTGCAAGTCTTAGAGTGTTTGACAGTCTGGACCACTGTTAGTCTCTATTTATGCGTGTGTGTGTGTGTGTGTGTGTGCGCCCATACTTAAGTTGGGCAAGATTGAACAGGGTACTTCATGAACATGTGTATTTTTATTTGTAAAATATTGTCTGCACCTTTTATTTTCACAACAACCATAGGAGATATTTATGGCTTTGAACCATGCAACTTCTCTTTTAAGACATGCCATGCAATAAACTGTCATGTTTGTTCCTTTCCATGACTTTGAGAAAGATGTACGGTTTGCTTGTGTCACTGTGCGTGTGAGGCACATGGTTCATGTGTATAATACAGAAATCACCAGCTGAAGCACTGCTTGTGTCACTGTGCGTGTGAGGCACATGGTTCATGTGTGTAATACAGAAATCACCAGCTGAAGCACTGCTTGTGTCACTGTGCGTGTGAGGCACATGGTTCATGTGTGTAATACAGAAATCACCAGCTGAAGCACTGCTTGTGTCACTGTGCATGTGAGGCGCATGATGCATGTGTGTAACACAAAAATCACAAGCTGAAGCACACGCAAGTTTCAGAACAAAAACAACATTCTGTTTGCATTGTCTGTAATCCAATCAGAATGCACAAAGATACATTGCAGTACCATTGATCCATGCACCTGCTGGGTAACAAACCCACTTCTCTCTCCACGCAGTGCAGCTGCCTGCGTCACTTGGTTTACACTGTGGTGCTGGGGTCCTCTTGTCCTTTTCTCACGCTGACCATCACAGGAAATGCATAGCGCTCTGCAGCCTGTTGCCCCACACAGTAGTCAGCATCACACACAGACACAAATGAAAAACACCTCAAAATGATACTGCATGTAGCTGCTAGCAAGCAAGCACACCTAGGTTCCAGTCAGAGTTAGAAGGCCAGGCCAACATTGAAGATGAAAATGCATTGTAACAGATGCTCTGCATGCAAATTACAAGCCTACAGGTGAATCTGAATAATGCATGCTTCAAAAAAGAAAAGGAAAGCATACACATCATCGCAGCCCCCTGGTATTCACTAGCTACATGAAGTGAGCAGCAAAATGCTTGATGCGAGTCTGAACTGGGACTCGCACTGCCAAGGCCTTTCTTTTCTCTTCTTTGTCCTTTTGGGAGTGAGTAGTTCATAACTGCATAATATGCTGTGGGACAAGGCCTCTCATTTCATGCAGCTGTCTATAAAGGTATGACACTGAGTCTTGTGATCATCATTGTCAACGGTCCAGTTGGCCAGGCACATTTTATGGTTGTCTACCACCTACACCTCTACATCGTTCTACTGTTCGCACAACCCAAGGAAAGGGATGCGGAAAGACACAGGTGACAAAGGCAACAGCTATAAAAAGACATACAGTAAAACCTGCTTCATTTGTTAGTAAAACTTGCTTCATTTGGTCAACAACCTGCATGCTGTCACTGATCAGAGCACAACACAGGTAAATAAGATACAGAAACTATAATTAGCACTCAAATAATTTAGAATATATGCCAAAAACAAATGCACACTTTTAAACAGAGAAATGAATCTGTTAACAAATACATGCACACTACACAAACATAAATTAATCTTCACAAATACATACACACATCACTACATACATAATCAAATTCTGTGATTGTCTCCCTCACCTACAATTTTGTAACGTCACCACAACTGGCAGTTAACATGTCGTGTTTAAATATTGGGCAAAGCAAGGGCAACAAAAGGAAAATGACACAAGCAGCAACCGTCAAATATGTGCACATATCAGGCCCAGGGTGACGCTTTAAAAGCAGAGACTTTCTTTTCCTTCTCTTTCTTCTCTTCAAAGAGGGTAATGAATAAACAACTAAAATAGAAAAGCAATGTTCAGAGGAGTGCATTCAAAATGGCTAACAGCCATCCAGTCTTTTTACAGTTTATGATGACGTACCATCAAACTTACTTTGGTTAAAAAGGATCAGCAGGTTTTAAGATATAGATGAAACAATCATGTTTTGATTACATATTATGTGACCATGACAACAGCAAAACAATCTTTTTTCAAGACACTCTGGCTCGCGATGATGCATCACCATACTAAGTATGGCTACTGTGCCAAGTTTTGTTACAAAAGGTTGAGTTGTTCAGAACACAACTTCTGTACAAAAGAGGGCAGACAGGCCGATTCCAGTACTCCCCCAAACTATGACTTAATATATAAATTTTCACACCAGTTTTGATGCCTTGCACTCTCAGTTTGAAATATGGTACAAACATGTAAAGCTCAACAAATTATTAAGCACTGCTATTGCATAAGGTCTGTGACATTGAGCACCAACAGAATCCTGTGCGAAACACTCCAAGACAGCTGGCTGACCTGCTCAGCCAGACAACTGGATGCCCAAGCTAATGCTGGTCAGTACATGGGAGTCCTGTTCCTCACATGGATCAAGAACATGCAGCAGGTTTTCCTGATGTCTCCCAACAAGTAAATAATGAAACAGCCGTCCCATTCACACAGCTAACTTCCTCTGGTCACTGGATTTGGTTGCTGTGGCAAGTTTTACAACTTCTGAGCTTTGCACTAATTATGCAGTGATCTAGTACATCAGATATGTATTCAATTACTTATTGCTATCAAGCAAAACCTTTCTTTCAGGCTGAGGTTGAAGTCAGGCAAACTTCCAACAAGCAAGCTCACTGTTGAACAAAAGGGAACAGAACATACATCCAATAAATCCAGTATAAGTGCAACAGCTGTACAATGAAAACTACAACCACAAACACAAAACCAAGTGCAAATGTTTCACACACACACAAAAAAAAATCTTTTGACAAACCCCACCACAGTAACCATAGTTTCCAGCTTCATGTCCATTCATTCAAGTTATGAAAACACTGGCTGATCATGAATTGATTCAGTTACCAATACCACATTCTGTCAGATCTTGACCTTACGGCGGATGCAAAACATTGCAATCACTGGGATACACAGTGGTCTGAATCACTGGGACCTCACAGTGTTATACACAGTCTGTAAGTCATTGTGATAAATGACTGCATCTATCAAAGCCAGTCAACATGGAAATATCTAATATTTGCATATTACATCACATTTTTCATCAACACCAACATCAAGGAAATCCTGACAAAGGAGCACCCACTTGATGTCAGCCAGACCAGCCAGTGGGATGTGGACTCCCCCCCCCCCCCCCCCCCCCCCACACACACACACACACAAATGCAGCATCCCACTCATTACAAGGAGCAGGAAGTTCCCCCATCAGTACAGCCTGCGTGGACATGCTCCAGTCACTGACAATGGACCTCCACAAGGCACTCAGAAGTTACCCTTCACCCTGCCACAAAATGGGACTGGCACGTGAACGTCACCACAAATGCAAGCAAGACTTTTAGCTTTGGTCTTCCAGAAGATTGGCTGCATCAAAACAAAGGGGTTGGGATCAAAAGCACTCACAGAGCCCCTTCTTGAATACCCTAGAGTGAGTCTGGGATCCTCTTACAAAGAAAACGCATCAAGTACCAAGATGATTTAAAGGACAGCTGTGTGCTTCATCCTGTGTAATTAGAAACTCACTTTAAGTATCGATGACATGCTTTCCAAACTAACCTGGCCCAGTCTTAAAAACTGACAGCAAGTGTCACACATGGCCATGTTTTATATCACAAATGAGCTCGCAGCTATCAAGAGTCCTGACCTCTACCATCAAGTAACGAGTCCAAAATAATAATAATGAATAGCAGTCATTTCTATAGTGCTGTTTCTCACAGACGGGTGAGCACACCATGCTTTACAAGATCAACAAAAATGTATACATTAAAACATCAAAAAAATATTATATAATAATTGTATTCCTTGCACGCCCTCATCATGTCAGCTAGACCAGCATGTGCCCTCATCATGAGGGTGTACATAGGCCCTTCCCTTGATGCCCTCATCATGAGGGTGTATATTGGCCCTTCCCTTGATGCCCTCATCATGACAACTAGACCAGCATGTGCCCTCATCATGAGGGTGTACATAGGTCCTTCCCTTGACACCCTCATCATGACAGCTAGACCAGCATGTGCCCTCATCATGAGGGTGTATATAGGCCCTTCCCATGACGCCCTCATCACAACAGCTAGACCAGTGTGTGCCCTCGTCATGAGGCCCTTCCCTTGGTTACTATTGTTTGAACGCTTCTTGAGCACAGCAGACCCACTGCCATATACTATGATATAGTCCTATGTGACTGAATGAGTGACTCGAGCTCTACACAGCATGTTTTTTAATAGCCACTAAAGTGGTTACAGCACTTTCTGGTCACTGCATTCTGGTGTCATGCAAAACTGTTGCTGTTTTGGCACATGTGCTGTGCACACCATACAGCCATGCACCAGTTCACACCAAGTGTCATCTTATCAAGTCTGAAGCCGCATACACAGGGTATACCAGTATTTAGCTGTCACCTAGCTGCCACTTACACTTTTGGCAGACTGACGAGGATCTTTTTTTACATGCTACTTCAGTAACACAGGGGTGGACCGGATACCAAAATAAGATTCAGCACAAAAAGGTGACCCTAGGAGCAAGGGATCAGAGGTCAGAACCAGCAGAACGACTGATGAGGGGGGCAGCATTGTTTGAAGTTTACAAACAAGATTTTGGGGCACTCATCAAGAGGTCAATTACAGTAATCAATACAAGAGAGAACAGAATTACAGATCACAGTTCTGAGAGCACGGTGAATGAGACAGTGACAGATTGAACAGACTGAACAGACTTTGAGACAGAAAGCTGGATTGACTGACCGGCGGTTTTGTTTGCCCAACAGACCAGGCCTTGTCCCATGAGCACTCATACTTGTCATCTTTGATTGCAGCACCCCTGTTTTCATCTGACTTTACCACTGCTGATTGCAACACCCCTGTTTTCATCTGACTTTAAACACTGCTGATTGCAACACCCCTGTTTTCATCTGACTTTAAACACTGCTGATTGCAACACCCCTGTTTTCATCTGACTTTAAACACTGCTGATTGCAACACCCCTGTTTTCATCTGACTTTACCACTGCTGTCCACTCTCCATGCCCAAGTGCTGATGACTGTTCGTCTTTAACAGGTTACGCTCTCCCTCATATGCTGGACATAGTCTTGTGGAGCTCCTTCTAGGCGTAGTACCAACATTCTCAACATGCTCTCCTTCAAACACTACCCTACAGTGAGTCTTCCCTCTTACTGTCACACACCTGACAAATTCTTATCATCTTCCCTCTCACTGTCACACACCTGACAAATTCTTATCATCTTCCCTCTTACTGTCACACACCTGACAAATTCTTATCATCTTCCCTCTTACTGTCACACACCTGACAAATTCTTATCATCTTCCCTCTTACTGTCACACACCTGACAAATTCTTATCATCTTCCCTCTCACTGTCACACACCTGACAAATTCTTATCATCTTCCCTCTCACTGTCACACACCTGACAAATTCTTATCATCTTCCCTCTTACTGTCACACACCTGACAAATTCTTATCATCTTCCCTCTCACTGTCACACACCTGACAAATTCTTATCATCTTCCCTCTCACTGTCACACACCGGACAAATTCTTATCATCTTCCCTCTCACTGTCACACACCGGACAAATTCTTATCATCTTCCCTCTCACTGTCACACACCGGACAAATTCTTATCATCTTCCCTCTCACTGTCACACACCGGACAAATTCTTATCATCTTCCCTCTCACTGTCACACACCGGACAAATTCTTATCATGTTTTTTTCTAACACTGCGCTCGTGTTCTTCATGTTCTCAAATGGTCTGACTGTCAGACCTTCCATGGAACAGCTGGAACATTCCGTGCTAGTTTTCATTGCTGTCACACCAGTGTTTTCTTTGTGTTCTAAACCTCAAAGGTCCTGACAAGTTCCTCTTCAATTCAAACTGTCAGTGTCGGTCATCAGACAGCTTCAGCATCCCCACTTTCCTGGCAGCATTGTAATGGCGTTGTCAACATGTTCTCAATGGTTCTGACATGTCAAGCTCTCCCACACACTCCTCACAGGCTCTGGTGTCGTTCTTTCCTCTTGTCATACTCATGTTCTCTAAGTGTTCTGACAGAGGCTCTCTACATATGATGTCATGGCGGCAATGTACCACCGAGGGCGACCAACAGGTCTGAGGAGGAAAAAGGAAACTCATTTTTCAACACGAACATTTGTTAAATCACATTATATATATCCCTTACAAAAAGAATTTGTTAATTCACATATATATATCCCTTGCAAAAATCATTTGTAAATTCACACATATCCCTTACAAAAATCATTTGTTAATTCACATATATATATCCCTTACAAAAATAATTTGTCAATTCATATATATATATCCCTTACACAAATCATTTGTCAAGAACACTAATGTCAATGACATAGTTCTTTCTTGCCGTCATCATGTGTTTACGTAAGGTAAACTTACCAGAAATGAATGCATAAAGTAGTAGTCAAAAATGCAGCCCGCAAAAAAAGAAATAAAAAGATTGAGCAAATCTTTCTTTTATATCTTCTCCTAAGTGCATGTTACTGTTTATGATGTATAGTAAGACAATAATTTCTAAGCAAACTGAAATTTGACTAATGTGTAAGGTAATAGAACTT
The DNA here is from genome assembly GCA_963584105.1 of Alviniconcha strummeri. Lineage (NCBI taxonomy): Eukaryota > Metazoa > Mollusca > Gastropoda > Provannidae > Alviniconcha > Alviniconcha strummeri. Next base: position 1,106,429 of record OY757548.1, read on the forward strand.
TCACTAAATGGAGAGAAAATCCTATCCTTCTCTTGCTGAAGGAATCAGGTCTTTACTACAAATCACAAAGTTGGCTACTAACAACACATTGAATATTTTTTTCCTAACCCCCCAACAGAAAACATAACAACACACTGAATAATCTTTTTCCTAATCCAACAGAAAACAATCAAATGAAAACCTCATTCTGTTTCAACAGAGAATTGTACCTGTGGCTGTGGTCTTCATGCACTCAAAGGTTTACTACCTTGATCACTATGATGTGCCAACCCTTAGAAGTTGAATTCCTGCATCAAACTATTCATTACTTACGCTGCTTACTATGCCAATAACAATACGTTGATCCAGGGCAAGTAAAGCCAACAAAATTAGCCTGATTTGAATAAGGATGCTGATTACAAAACACATGCATAAATATAGTCTGCATAATTTACTTTCATTTGCTACAAGCACAGAGTATGAAGGGAGTTTTGACCAGAAACAGTCCCAGTCAAGAACATGCCAGTCAAAACTAAGAAAAGCAAAGGGCAAGTGCAAAGGATGCTGGGAATGCCAATTACATGTTTAGCTGAAACAGGGTTTCAGTAACAGAGGAAACACTCATTATCCATTAGTGCAGGCACACTGTTGTTTTATGCAAGCAGGCCAGTCTGTTCTTGTGTGGTCTCAAACAACAGCTCATCATTTCTCTTCTCTCCTGCCATACTGGTGCTGGGTCGAACTGATGTACATTCCAAAGCCAACTGACACTGCCTTTCTAACACTGACACTGTCATACCCAACATGTACACATGTCATGTAGAATTTAAAAGTGCACATGATATTTATTTTTTTAATTTGCTTTAAAGCATCATCTTCATGACCATTATATATAAAATTATAATGCTTAAAAATCAGGAAAAGGTTTGAAGTTCACTGAATAAACACTGCCAAGAAAATACTGCTTCCAACACCCCTGTGACCTTGCAGTACAATCAAGGTCACCCAAACCGGTACAAGTTTTAAAGCTGAACAGAGGTTATAATGCAACATTTCAAAGATCTCATTTGATCAGTGTGTGATAAAACACCAATATTCTAGTTATTGCTGTATGCAGAAGCCAGTCACAAAATGACTTTATGCACAAGTTTGCCAAACTAACAATTATTACCATAACAATGTTCTACCTTGAACCGAAAAACAAAGTTACCATTTAAACAAACAGCTATTTGCTGTGGAACCTTTGTAACTCCTGTGTGAACTTGGAGTTGGGTACACACCACCCTAGCTTACAGAGATAATCCTGTGGAACCTTTGTAACTCCTGTGTAAACCTGAAGTTGGGTACACACCACCCTAGCTTACAGAGATAATCCCCTGAGAAAAAAGCAAGTATTTTTTTAAAAATATGACCATGGATGGAAGACAAATGAAGAGAAACTTGTCGTTACATAGCCACATAATGCCCATGCTATCCAGAATGACACACAGAATGTTGATATATTTGAGGGAAAACAGTTCCTACCCACCTGCAAAGGGGCCAACGTTAGGCCGTGGATAGTCAATACAGTAGCGCTCGAAATTACTCACTATTATCCACCCCCTGAACTCTCTGCACACAAGAAGAAGGAATCTGAATACATCTTACGTATGGATGGAAAAAAGAAAAACTAACCTGCAAAAAGGCCAACATGGGGCCAGGTTTCTCGGGCCTGCTGCCAGTAAAAACTATGCCAAATCATCTCCTCTCTGTACTCTCTGGAACAAATCATTCACAGTGGTATCACCCCCCCACACACACACACATTTTCCAAACCAGTTGACTGAAATTGTCATATATTATGTTCTTTCGACATTAGCATACAGAGAAAGTGAAATGTGTATCTGGTATTGTATAGCTTATACACATGTATACATATTTATGTAGACTATTCTTAATGTACCAGTCACTTGGCAAAGTACAGCTTTGACCACTTCACTATCACCAAGGCTTTCATTTTACTTTGTCAAAGTTAAATATTGCAGGTCAGTTTGTGCAAAGTGTTGATGATGTGGCTGAAGATGCCCGGCTAGCCAGTTTATGTATCATGAGCAGGTCATCGACCATTTCTTACTGTGGGCGTCTGAACCTGTGGACATGGGAAGAAGAGAGAGCCACCAGTGAAGGTGAACATCTCAACCTGTGGACACGGGAAGAAGAAAGAGCCACCAGTGAAGGTGAACATCTCAACCTGTGGACACGGGAAGAGGAGAGAGCCACCAGTGAAGGTGAACATCTCAACCTGTGGACACGGGAAGAAGAGAGAGCCACCAGTGAAGGTGAACAACTCAACCTGTGGACACGGGAAGAGGAGAGAGCCACCAGTGAAGGTGAACATCTCAACCTGTGGACAAGGGAAGAAGAGAGAGCCACCAGTGAGGGTAAACAGACTGAAGTGTTTATTGCCTGGCTGGACCATCAGCACATGCTGTGGGACCATCTGATTACAGTCGGAACATCAGTGGATGCTGTGAGACCCATCTGATTACAGTTGGAACATCAGCGGATGCTGTGGGACCATCTGATCACAGTGGGACCATCAGCGGATGCTGTGGGACCATCTGATCACAGTGGGACCATCAGTGGATGCTGTGGGACCATCTGATCACAGTTCGAGCATCCGAGGTTGCTGTGGGACCCGTCTGATCACGGTTGCAAGAAGAGAAAGAAGCTCTGCCAAGCTGGCCAAGCTTGTAACAGTTCTATACGTGTCATACTTTTTCAAAGCTCCCATTGCCAGCAGACTTGTTCAGCTTGGTTGCAAGAACTTTACATTTCCAAGTGACTGTAAACTTACACTTCTATGTAACTTCCTTACCAAAGGCCTGCTTCTCTTACTCATCGTTCTTCACCTTATAAATAAGAGAAATGTTAATATTGTGATACATGTTTACTATCAACTATTTTGACCCGGTGCCTTTTGCTACTGACTGTCATGTCTGGAGGTGTGAGCCACAGTGCTGGTGACTTAATGGTGACTGTGTCATGTCTGGAGGTGTGAGCCACAGATCCTTTGCCCATGACCAGTGATAATTATCAACAGTCTATCTATTTATCTGTTGGCATGTTTCACATACACAATAATTAACAATTTATTGTCATTCACATCTACTCAGCACTCCAGTCAGGTTGAAAAGCAAAGCAATTACATATCTATAGACCTTACAATGTTACATAGACCTTAAGCTGACCATTCAGTTGTGTCTGTGGCATCCAATAGTTATCCCCCTCAAAAGCTACACACAAGCTTAAATGCAGAGAATTCTGGAAATATTCTGGAAAGATATATAATCAGTTCTATGTAACTTCCTCACCAAAGGCCTGCTTCTCTTACTCATCGTTCTTCACCTTATAAATAAGAGAAATGTTAATATTGTGATACATGTTTACTATCAACTATTTTGACCTGGTGCCTTTTGCTATTGACTGCATCATGTCTGGAGGTGTGAGCCACAGTGTTGGTGACTTAATGGTGACTGTGTCATGTCTGGAGGTGTGAGCCACATGGTGCTGGTGATTTAATGGTGACTGTCATATCCGGAGGTGTGAGCCACAGTGCTGGTGACTTAATGGTGACTGTGTCATGTCTGGAGGTGTGAGCCAGAGTGCTGGTGACTTAATGGTGACTGTGTCATGTCTGGAGGTGTGAGCCACAGTGCTGGTGACTTAATGGTGACTGTGTCATGTCTGGAGGTGTGAGCCACAGTGCTGGTGACTTAATGGTGACTGTGTCATGTCTGGAGGTGTGAGCCACAGTGTTGGTGACTTAATGGTGACTGTGTCATGTCTGGAGGTGTGAACCACACGGTGCTGGTGACCTAATGGTGACTGTGTCATGTCTGGAGGTGTGAGCCACACAGTACTGGTGACTTAATGGTCACTGTCATTTTTGGAGGTGTGAGCCACAGTGCTTGTGAATTAATGGTGACTGTGTCATGTCTGGAGGTGTGAGCCACATGGTGCTGGTGACTTAATGGTGACTCATAGCTGGAGGTGTGAGCCACAGTGCTGGTGATTTAATGGTGACTGTCATGTCTGGAAGTGTGAGCCACAGTGCTGGTGACTTAATGGTGACTGTCATGTCTGGAGGTGTGAGCTACATGGTCCTTTGTTGTTGCAAAGTTCTCCCCCCGGTTATTACACACATACAATTATCAACGTGACAGAAGTCATAAAATGATGATTTAACTTTCAGTCTTAAACAAGTTGAAGCTGTAGAAGTCTCACCTTGATCCTAGTACATATAAAGCTACAACAGACCTGTTCTCTTAAACACAAACTCACACATGCACAGCTCTGGTAGGCCTTGAAATGCACCCAAAGCTAAAACTGAAGATGGAGTGTGGCACCCGGGTTCTGACCACTGATCTGGGGAGGGGGTGTGTGGGGGTTGGAGGGGGTGTGGGGGTTGGGGGGGGGGGTGGCTGCAGTTGCCAAGAGTCAGCCTACTGCTTAAAGTGGACGCCTGCCGGTCACCCACCCACTCCCAACTCCTCATTTGAGCCACCTGCCGGTCACACACACACTCCTGACTCCCCCAGACCCACCTGCCAGTCACCCACCTACTCCCAACTCCCTCAGACCCACCTGCCGGTCACACACCTACTCCCAACTCCCCCAGAGCCATCTGCCGGTCACACACCCACTCCCAACTCCCCATCTCCATCAGACCCACTCCCAACTCCCCCAGAGCCATCTGCCGGTCACACACCCACTCCCAACTCCCCATCTCCATCAGACCCACCTGCCAGTCACACACCCACTCCCAACTCCCCATCTCCATCAGACCCACCTGCCAGTCACACACCCACTCCCAACTCCCCCAGAGCCACCTGCCGGTCACACACCCACTCCCAACTCCCCATCTCCATCAGACCCACTCCCAACTCCCCCAGAGCCATCTGCCGGTCACACACCCACTCCCAACTCCCCATCTCCATCAGACCCACTCCCAACTCCCCCAGAGCCATCTGCCGGTCACACACCCACTCCCAACTCCCCATCTCCATCAGACCCACTCCCAACTCCCCCAGAGCCACCTGCCGGTCACACACCCACTCCCAACTCCCTCAGACCCACCTGCCGGTCACACACCCACTCCCAACTCCCTCAGAGCCACCTGCCGGTCACACACCCACTCCCAACTCCCTCAGAGCCACCTGCCAGAAAATATGGGGAAAGCATTGTTGAGCATCTCCAGCAGGCAAGGAGGGTTCAGAGATCCCAATTCTCCTTCAGGAAAACAACAAAGGGTGTGGTCTCATAGTGTATAACATACAGATAGTTCGGCAGGGTTCATAGTGTATAACACACAGATGGTTCGGCAGGTCTCATAGTGTATAACACACAGATGGTTCAGCGGGTCTCATAGTGCACAACATACAGATGGTTGGGCAGGGTCTCACTGTGTCTAACACACAGATGGTTCAGCGGGTCTCATAGTGTATAACTATAAGTATAAGACACAGATGGTTTGGCAGGTCTCATAGTGTATAACATACAGATGGTTCAGCGGGTCTCATAGTGTATAACACACAGATGGTTCGGCAGTTCTTTTTGTGTGTAACACACAGATGGTTTGGCAGGTCTCATAGTGTATAACATACAGATGGTTCGGCAGGTCTCATAGTGTGTAACATACAGATGGTTCAGCAAGGCCACATAGTGTGTAACATATTGGTGGTTCAGCAGGATCTCATACTGTATTACAGATGGCTCGGCAGGATCTCATGGTGTATGACACACAGATGGTTTGGCAGGGTCTCATAATGTATGACACAGATGGCTCAATCACCCAAGAGCAGCCAGACTCAGTGAGAAAGAGGCTTAATTCCCTGCTGAGCTCCAGATGACAATGCTGCATGGTGCCTGAGTGTTAAGGTCTATACGTCTTAACAGAAATGGAAGCAGACATACAGGCTTTGTGTGTTTTGATCTTGTTCGAACACAGTACTGGCAGACAAATGTGTTTGAGAGTCGTTGTTTTTTTGTTTTTGTTTTCCATAAATTAATTAGTTGCACCACTGTCAACTTTCATATTATCTGAAATTTCATTTTCAGATGTGACAGCATTTCCTCAACAACTACAGCAACGGTGTCTTGTTCAGATCATGGTGGATGCTTATTTGAATGAAGATGGCAATGTTTCCCAAGGTGGTTGTCAGTTCAGAGGACTCAGAAAGACAGACGATAAAGTTCTAATGGCCAGTCAACCACACAGTCAATGACACAGTCAGTCAACCGCACAGCATCCACACAGGGCCTATATATCTGGGCATGAGGACAGACTGAGGTGACAAAACAATTGTGACCCAGTACATCTACAAGGCACGCTGTTCTTCTCCTTTCACTGGCAGTATGACTATGAGTAACCACAATCAGCATTTGGAGTATTCTGAGCATTACTAATGTACTATACATGAGCTGCATGTTTCCATACCACCTGCCATTAGACCTTCTCTTACTGAAAAATGGAAGAGAGATCTTTAGCATGCAAAATTATCTTGGTGTGCTCTGTGGTGTTGAAATGCAAGGGTTGATTTGGAAGAACTCCATTAAATGGTCCCTCACCCTGTCACCTCCGGGACTCCAACCTTGACCACTGGATCAATGATCCAGCGCGTTAGTTGCTGGCAGTCAACCTGCCAGGCACCCCCATCACTGCCCGCTTGTCTGCTCTGCGCCAGCGCGCACCATGGAACCCAGGGCAGTGGAACCATCCTGGGGCCAAGTCAGGTAGCACCAAGTGACCAACACTACCAAACCATTAAGGCTGGGCAAGTGAGACTCGGCTGCTGCCAGCTTTCCTCAGTGGGAGCAATCAGCTCAGGAAAAATGCCACTGGGACAGTGCAGTACAACTACAACTTTCATGTAATCTATCAAAATAGGAATATTTGCTGAAATACGCACAAAAAATACACCCAGCCCACTTTGTGATACTGTGGAGCACACATTTTTATGCACTCAGACAGTTCTCTGCAAACTCTTGAGGCTCCTAATGAAGCAGCACTGGTACCCCGGGTAGGACTACCCACTCTCCATGTTTATGCACTGGTACCCCGGGTAGGACTACCCACTCTCCATGTTTATGCACTGGTACCCCGGGTAGGGCTACCCACTCTCCATGTTTATGCACTGGTACCCCGGGTAGGGCTACCCACTCTCCATGTTTATGCACTGGTACCCCGGGTAGGACTACCCACTCTCCATGTTTATGCACTGGTACCCCGGGTAGGACTACCCACTCTCCATGTTTATGCACTGGTACCCCGGGTAGGACTACCCACTCTCCATGTTTATGCACTGGTACCCCGGGTAGGACTACCCACTCTCCATGTTAATGCACTGGTACCCCAGGTAGGACTGACCACTCTCCATGTTTATGCACTGGTACCCCGGGTAGGACTAACCACTCTCCATGTTTATGCACTGGTACCCCGGGTAGGACTAACCACTCTCCATGTTAATGCACTGGTACCCCGGGTAGGACTAACCACTCTCCATGTTAATGCACTGGTACCCCGGGTAGGACTAACCACTCTCCATGTTAATGCACTGGTACCCCGGGTAGGACTAACCACTCTCCATGTTAATGCACTGGTACCCCGGGTAGGACTAACCACTCTCCATGTTAATGCACTGGTACCCCAGGTAGGACTAACCACTCTCCATGTTTATGCACTGGTACCCCAGGTAGGACTACCCACTCTCCATGTTTATGCACTGGTACCCCAGGTAGGACTACCCACTCTCCATGTTTATGCACTGGTACCCCGGGTAGGACTACCCACTCTCCATGTTAATGCACTGGTACCCCGGGTAGGACTACCCACTCTCCATGTTAATGCACTGGTACCCCGGGTAGGACTACCCACTCTCCATGTTAATGCACTGGTACCCCGGGTAGGACTACCCACTCTCCATGTTAATGCACTGGTACCCCGGGTAGGACTACCCACTCTCCATGTTAATGCACTGGTACCCCGGGTAGGACTACCCACTCTCCATGTTAATGCACTGGTACCCCGGGTAGGACTACCCACTCTCCATGTTAATGCACTGGTACCCCGGGTAGGACTACCCACTCTCCATGTTTATGCACTGGTACCCCGGGTAGGACTACCCACTCTCCATGTTTATGCACTGGTACCCCGGGTAGGACTACCCACTCTCCATGTTTATGCACTGGTACCCCAGGTAGGACTACCCACTCTCCATGTTTATGCACTGGTACCCCAGGTAGGACTACCCACTCTCCATGTTTATGCACTGGTACCCCAGGTAGGACTACCCACTCTCCATGTTTATGCACTGGTACCCCAGGTAGGACTACCCACTCTCCATGTTTATGCACTGGTACCCCAGGTAGGACTACCCACTCTCCATGTTTATGCACTGGTACCCCGGGTAGGACTACCCACTCTCCATGTTTATGCACTGGTACCCCGGGTAGGACTACCCACTCTCCATGTTTATGCACTGGTACCCCGGGTAGGACTACCCACTCTCCATGTTTATGCACTGGTACCCCGGGTAGGACTACCCACTCTCCATGTTTATGCACTGGTACCCCAGGTAGGACTACCCACTCTCCATGTTTATGCACTGGTACCCCAGGTAGGACTACCCACTCTCCATGTTTATGCACTGGTACCCCAGGTAGGACTACCCACTCTCCATGTTTATGCACTGGTACCCCAGGTAGGACTACCCACTCTCCATGTTTATGCACTGGTACCCCAGGTAGGACTACCCACTCTCCATGTTAATGCACTGGTACCCCGGGTAGGACTACCCACTCTCCATGTTTATGCACTGGTACCCCGGGTAGGGCTAACCACTCTCCATGTTTATGCACTGGTACCCTGGGTAGGGCTACCCACTCTCCTCACTAATGCAGTGGTAAGCTTTTGCTACCTAACATAAAGAACAACCTCAAAGGGGTTCAGCAGTGACACATGGGGGTCAGGCTGTGGTTTTCCATCCTTCCACCTTGATGCAATAACTCACATGCAAATATATTTAAAAAATCTTTTCTTTTCTTTTTGAACAGTAATGTAGAGCAACCATGTACATGATGCAGACATTTAAAAACCTCCAGCACAGATCACAGCAAAAGATACACTGGAAGAACTCCAAAATGCACATGTCAACATAGATTTAAATACCTCAACGGGCTCAAGCACAAATCACAGCAAAAGATCTATTGCAAGAACTCCAAAATCCCCATGTGGTCATGTCAACACTGAAATACCTGAAGTGCAGATCACAGCAAAAGATCTATTGCAAGAACTCCAAAATACCCATGTGGTCATGTCAACACTGAAATACCTCAAGTGCAGATCACAGCAAAAGGTCTACTGGGGCAACTCAAAATAACTTCATAAGGCTTAAACTTATTACTATTAGTGGTATTATGGGGAGAACCTACACCTAGTGTGCGGTACTGGCAGTGGGAATTGTGGTATTGGTTGTGGGAATTGTGGTATTGGTAGTGGGAATTGTGGTACTGGTTGTGGTAATTTGCAGCTCAAACAACTCCAAAATGCTCTGCAGATTTTGACAGGAACAGAAGATGCTCACACAAAGCATACAGGTATTGATGAAGAGAAATCAACAGTAACTAACTGGGGCTCAAACAACTCCAACAGGTGTAAAAGCTGGGGTTGAGAAAACATGACACAACTGCATCAAAAGGCAATGGGGTGTGGATGGCGGGGGGGGGGGGGAGGATTCTATCCTTGTCCTGATACTCAGTCGTGGCACTGACCCTGCCCACACCCTCATTCAATCAGTGTGTATCATCTCTTTAGCTGAAGTCTGGTGGCAACACCACAGTCTCAGAACACCGAGTCCTGACAGGTGAGGACAAAACTATGTCAGCTATGTGTGCAATGGGCTGCATGCAGGTGTAGAACTTGTAGACCCCTGAGAGATGGAAAGCAAACAGCAAGGTCAAAAAGTATGAGAGATGTGTATGCTTTGTAATACATACATGCATCCGTAGAACTAGTACAAAATTCCTAGGCAGATAGAAATAAAAAGGAGAGTACGGCAGTTTCCCGAGCTACCACAATGCAAGTGGCAGCAAGCAAGTTACTCCCCACCACAGTAGTGGGAAAACAGCCCACCACACACCCAGCAGGTGGGAAAACAGCCCACCACACACCCAGCAGGTGGGAAAACAGCCCACCACACACCCAGCAGGTGGGAAAACAGCCCACCACACACCCAGCAGGTGGGAAAACAGCCCACCACACACCCAGCAGGTGGGAAAACAGCCCACCACACACCCAGCAGGTGCGAAAACAGCCCACCACACACCCAGCAGGTGGGAAAACAGCCCACCACACACCCAGCAGGTGCGAAAACAGCCCACCACACACCCAGCAGGAGGAACCAGGCAGCACTGCCTTTGCCAATGCAGTCAACCAACTGCTCAACACAACAAGAACTTCTTGACCAATGATGTGCACACCAAAAACACAAATGCACAGCAACAGCAAAACTAAGCAAACAGCATGCAACACCACTGTTTCTTTACAGCAGAAACATTCAAAGGCTGCCAGTGAGTGTGGTGGTCATACATCATGTAGCATCATCCAGTATTACATGTATGTGCTGCTGGATCTGCACTGACAAGAATGCTTTAAGTTACGAATCATACAGAAGAGAAGCTTGTGGGGCAGTTAAGGTTAAATCCAGTTCACCTTGCTAAGTACCGACCAGTCAATGGGCAGTCACCGGTCACATGCGGGCCGTATAATATGTTTGGATTTTCTTCAAGTCTTGTCACCTTTCCTCAGTTTCAACTACCTTTTAAAACGGATCAGGCAGCTGGCACAATGGTACTTGTACTGTTGCAGTACACCGGTATTCATACAGGTCTGTGCCAACTGTACCTGCAGCCCTGCAGAAGTAAATGGGTGGGCATGCACACAGCTGTGTAATCCCTCTGCATAACTCACCTTTTCATAAATCTGTAGCACTTTACAGTTTCCTGTAGAACAGCAGTAGCACTAATAATATTTATTTGCACCAAACTTTGGAGAAGAAAAATCACCCTAATCAAAGAAACTTTAAAAAAAAATAAAAAAAATAAAGCAAAATCAAAGCATGTAGTACCTACTGTCAAAAGCAAATAGACTCTAAATAAACTAATAAAAAGTATCCATAAGCCCCAAAATGCTTCCTAATATTTAAACACAATTTGTCTGAGTAATTGAAGGCTGATCTCATGATACATCAGAGAAAAGAATGCAATTTTCCAAAACACGATTCCTGTACTGTAAAATGTGCTGTTACTACCAACAGTAAAATAGTTTAAGATGGATTACACAGCAGCACACCAACACTGGCAGCATACAAGAACAGCAGGCAAACCCTGACCATGCACAGATCTGCAATCTACAGCCAAAACTTAGTGTATGGACCTGCGGCGGCGGAGTCGCTCCTGCAGCATGTCTCGTATTTGAATGTTCATGGGGGCCTCGTTCAGCGGGATGATGGAAAACTTGTCGCTGTGTTGGAACCGGTCCTGGTTGTAAGGGCAGGTGATCAGATGACCAGGTATGGGGTTATGGCCTGTAAAACTCCACGACTCCACCGGGTCAAAACAAGTGCTGAAACTCCACCTCTGAAACAACAAAGGCAACTTTAGACATTTTGAACAACTGACATACCTCTAGCTCTATAGTTCACAGTACAGTGAAATCCCTGATGCACGATCTACGGAGACTGTGAGACCACTCAAATGAAAGACCTCCCTATTAAAGACCAGCCTGATGAAAGACCTCCCTGATGAAAGACTTCCCTGATGAAAGACCATCCTGATGAAAGACCATCCTGATGAAAGACTTCCCTGATTAAAGATCAGCCTGATGAAAGACCTCCCTGATGAAACACTTCCCTGATGAAAGACTTCCCTGATTAAAGATCAGCCTGATGAAAGACCTCCCTGACAGTGAGTGTGAAGGTGACATTTGGGGACAGGAGAGTGAGTGTGAAGATGACATTTGGGGACAGGACTGTGAGTCACTCACTGATCAGCCTGATGAAAGACCTCCCTGACAGTGAGTGTGAAGATGACATTTGGGGACAGGAGACTGAGTGTAAAGATGACATTTGGGGACAGGACTGTGAGTGTGAAGATGACATTTGGGGACAGGAGAGTGGGTGTGAAGGTGACATTTGGGGACAGGAGAGTGAGTGTGAAGATGACATTTGGGGAAAGGACTGTGAGTGTGAAGATGACAGTTGGGGACAGGAAAGCGAGTGTGAAGATGACATTTGGGGACAGAAGAGCAAGTGTGAAGGTGACATTTGGGGACAGGAGAGTGAGTGTGAAGATGACATTTGGCGAAAGGACTGTGAGTGTGAAGATGACAATTGAGGACAGGACTGTGAGTGTGAAAATGACATTGGGGGACAGGTGAGTGCAAGTGTGAAGATGACACTGGAGGACAGATTCTCAATCACCCACCTTGCCCACGACCTGCCATGACACCTTGGCTCCCACATGCCGCTTTTCCCAGATAAGGGAGACTATTCCCCTCTCATGCAGCAGACTGCTGCACAGCTCCCGCATCATCCGCGACACCAGCGCCATGTTGCAGAGTGAAAAGCTGTCCAGAAAGGTTGTGATGTAGCGCAGTATTTCTACTGGCAGGTCAGTCAGCTGCATTCTGTGTGAACTAGTTTCTGTGGGTGCACCAGCACTGTTGGGTGGCGCGGCAGGGACAGAGCGGTCAACTCGGACACAGGAGCTGGCGTACACTCCGGTGTAAATCACCTGCTTTCCCTCCGGGTTCTTAGCCAGCATGATGGAAGCCTGAGAGTTTGGCAAGTGCCGGCCCGAGACCTGAAAATGTGGGGCTTTGTGAGAGAAATGGCTGCCAGTGGGACTTGGGGGGACCTGTCCACCGTCCTTGCTGGTGCTCTCTTCACAGTGTTTATCACAGCCAACGCTTCCCTGCACCCTGAGTGTGGAACACTCCTGATCCCTTGTTCCTTGACCTGATTCCAGTGAGTCATTCTGGTGCCCGTCAGTGTCCACATATTTCAGTGTCTTCACTGTAGAAGGCAAAGTTTGCCTTGTGTGACTTTCTTCAGCATCAAGATTGATGCTGTCAAGAAGAGCAGAAAAGGACCCTTCTTTCAAAGAACGGTCCTGATCAACACCTGAAAGACTCGCGGCATGTGCTGTATCACAGGCAACTTCAGAGATTTTGTCGCTGGATTTCTGATGATGCTGACTTTCTGTTTGCGACTCTACCACCACACGATAACCCTGTGGCAGGGCAGACGATGGATTCCGACATGCCACTGCAGCGTCTGTGAACACCTCAGCGCCTCCAGACCCACTCACAACTTGCTCTGCAGCTGAACGTTCCCATCCCTCCCTAGGAGTGGAGCCGCTCTGCACTTGGGCAGTTTCAGGGCCCGCGGGCAGAAGGTGGCGGGGGGTCTGATGCGAGGCGTCTGCCTCCGGACTTTGACCGGTCAGACCAAAGCTCTCCAGCAGCCAGCTGTGGCACACGGTCATGCCCGGCGTGCTGGGGCGAAAGCGACGAAAGGAAAAGGGGCAGCCGAGGTAAGCCAGAGGGCAGCGCTGTTCCAGCCAGCCGTTGAGGTTGGACTGGATGAGGTTGTGCACATTGTGGAAGTGGTGCGGGAACTCATCCCGCCGCAGTTCCTGGGCGCAGAGAAATGTGTAGGTGCTGCCCTGCTTGGGCTGGTACTTGGTGATGCACTCCACCCCCATGCTGACACTGAGCAACGAGCTCAAGGCCTGCCCATCCACGATCAACGTCTCCTGCTTGTCGCGCTCACAGGGGTCCACATCCCTGCTACTGCCGGCAGCAGAGTCCCCTTCTCTCTCAGCCGACAGACGAGAATCAGCACCGCACAAAGAATCTGCTGGACAGTTTACTTTGTCCTTGTTTAATTTTGATGCAGAATTTCTTCCATCCTTATTTGATACAATGGGAGAGCTCATTTTACCTTCGTTAGCTGTCACTCCCACTGGCTGCTCCACAGACAGCCTTGTGGAGCTGTCCACGGGCACAGCTGATTCATTACCTGATGATGAACCTGGGACAGAAAGACCACCAGTTCTGCAATCCAAGCTATCAGAAATGTAGTTCAGAGTGGATGACAAACTCAGGGCTGTCTGTCTTGAAGCATCGTAGAGATGATTTTCCCTTTCTGAACGCTCCATTTGTATTTCAAGCCAAGACTGCGATGAATCCCACTTGTTGTCTTCCTCATCAAAGGAGAGGTCTTTGCTGCTTCCTTCACAAGGGCCTGCATCAGACTCCAATGAAGATGGAGCAGGTCGTCCAATAGGGGCTGCAGGGTACACCTGTGTCAGTGGGTTTCGAAGTATTCTGCGTGTCCGACAAGGTGTCAGAAGAAGGTCGACGAGAACCCTATGGTCACGCATGGCTAGAGCCGTATCCAGCTGCCCACAGTCTGTGTAAAACTTTTCCTTCAGAATGGTTGCAATTTCCCCTGCTTCCACTTGCACCAAGGGAGACCTGAGAATGATGAACTTTTTCTGTTTTTAGCACATCAAAAACTTGCCATCCCCAACATAGTCTCCAAACAAAATAAGTCACAGCAGTGAACATCTCATAGACTCACTCACTCAGTAACAAATTAGTGTGTAAACCTGTATGTGTATGTGTGAGCATGAGATGATGAGAGAGTGTGTGTGTGTGTGTGGGTAGGGGGGGGGGGGAGGGAGGCGGGACATAAACTTCACACTGGTCAAGTTTCTTTATACTGCCATGCGTGGATAAGGCATGAAGATTATAAAACAATTATCTGTTTCATACATTTCCTATTTTACTGTGATGTTTTGCAATCATTGTTTAAGTTTCCTGTATTCTTAATCTTATTGCTGCTGTGAGAAATATCCTAATACAGGCACCAAAATATTGCACTGTACTATCTGTCAATGAAATCTGCATTTTAAAACATAATTTCCACTGTCTGTAATTCTGTCAATACCAAAAGATATCTGTACAAGTGAAACTTAGGTTACTGAAGTGAAAGAAGCTTTTTATTTCAAGTGACTTCCTGCAGAAAGATGACCACCAACCACTGGGTGCCAACTCTTCTTTCATCTTCCCACTGGCATCATCAGCTTGCCATACAGCAACACCAACCCCCACCCCCACCCCCCTTTTGTTGTTGTTGAAACTTGTCAAATATCAGGTCACTGCATCAGTGCATAGTCAGTTCAGTGTACAAAGCCCAAACATCAGGTTGCTATCAAATGTCAGGTCACTCATAGTCATAGTGATATAAATTATAATGTCCCAGGTGACTGTACAAAGGCTAAATGTCAGGTTATTATACAATGTAACAACAGTGAAATGAAATGTCAAGGTCAATACAAAGCCAGGTCAGGTTGCTGAAAAAAGCCTAATGCCAGGTCCTTTTACAAGGCAGAATAATATAGATGATGACATTAAAGCTTCTTTCCTTTAACTTTTTATTTGACTTTTTACTAATTATAGCCTTGTGTAACAAGTGTATGCTACTGATACAGTTTTCTTCTTTTTTTCAGTTTCTGAAACTATTCTCAGCTAAAATGTCATAGAATCAGATCTATGAATCATAATACAAACTATTTCCACAAAAAGACTTGGTCCCCTTTCCATTCAACTGATGGAACTGGGGTACAAGGTCACAGTCACACATTAACAGGACAATGGACACTGTGCCTGTTAACAGAGTGGTAATCAGTTGCACACAGTAATGCTAGACCCGGATACCACCACACCCAACATTGGGTAAACAAACTTCTGCATTGTCTGTTAACACTATAATAGAGTGGTAATCAGTTGCACACAGTCATGCTAGACCCGGATACCACCACACCCAACACTGGGTAAACCTCTGCACTGTCTGTTAACAAGAGTGGTAATCAGTTGCACACAGTAATGCTAGACCCAGATACCACCACACCCAACATTGGGTAAACCTCTGCATTGTCTGTTAACCCACTTGGCCCCAGACCGCCCATCACCGCCAGCTCTTTTGCCTTACCACAAAACTCCAGACTGCCCAGTAGCGGCCGGCTAGCAGACACTCAATACTAGCATCTCGGCTTATGCAAAAAGGAACAAGATTCTCATGAGACTCGTAGCGACGCTGTGAATTTTCAAAGCTGTGAGGTGGGATTTTTTTTATGCTTTTATTTTTTAGTGAAAAAACAACAACAAAAACTGTTGGATACACAAGAACACTGTATTCACAAACTGGGAAAAATATGAAGTGAGCTGAAACTTTTGTTTGGTGTTTATTACTGATTTTTTAAGTTGTACACCGGGATCATTTGACACAGTTACTTCCCTTTGCAAGTGATTTCCTAGCGAAAGGGCAGCAGCTGGTCTGGAGCCAAGTGGGTTAAAAGAGTGGTAATCAGTTGCACACAGTAATGCTACATCTAGATACCACCACACACACAACACTGGTTAAACCCCCACATTGTCTGTTAACAGAGTGGTGATCAGTTTCACACAGTAATGCTACATCTAGATACCACCACACCCAACACTGGGCAAACCCCTGCGCTGTCTATTAGCAGAGTGGTAAACAGTTGCACACAGTAATGCTACATCTAGATATCACCACACCCAGCACTGGGCAAACCCCTGCGCTGTCTATTAGCAGAGTGGTAAACAGTTGCACACAGTAATGCTACATCTAGATACCACCACACCCAGCATTGGGTAAACAAACCTCTGCATTTTACAAACTCCTGCTAGAAATAGAATATTATATTTAGGTTAATATGTAGTATGTGAGTGCTCAGGGCATTGATGAGTGTGCAATAAATGTAGACTATTATTATTTATAGTTTCACTTCCACTTCCAGCCAAACAAACAAACAAAAACTTTTAGAAAGACAGTTGTGACAGCAAGTACCTGTTCCACTCAGCGCTGCAGTAGATGACACTGGCCGGGCACACAGGCAGGTGCTGCTGCAGCTTTCTGCGGGCAAGCATCACAGGGCAGCCGTAGCCCCTGTTGATGCACTCAACACGCTCCTCTGGGCACAGCGATGCGTGTTCAGCCTCCTTGCACTGTGATAGCGAGCTGGGCAGCCTCTCGGGCAGTCCACAACTTCACAGCTGTTCACATTATCTGGCCGGATTTTGCAGGCTCGTTGTACGCATGTCACGCAGTGCTTGTGATCAAGAGCCGAGCCATGCAAATATTCCTCTTCAAAATGCCTATACAGAAAACAAATATTATTGTAGTAGGATTGCCTTTAATATTAAATCATGCAGGTCAAAGTAGCATGAAATAATCTCAATAATAATAATTAAAACGATAACTTTTATCATGGTGCTATTCTTTGATCTACACACACTGCACCATTTATTTGTAAAAAAAAAAATGACATAAGAAAGACATATTACAAGCTGATGATCAGGCATGGAAGTGAACTTATTTTACTGCTTTATTTTTTTCTTATTTTTTTTCTTCAGTTTTTGCTTTGCTGCAAAGAAGAATGGTCTAGATACCCTGACAGTAATAATTTTACCTGTCTCTGACCTGAGCTCAGGATCAACTCATTTAGTGTATTTGTACAGCATATATCTATATATAATCTATATTATATATAGTCTTACCAGAAACTTCAGGTGGGTTTCACTTTCAGTGTTCCCTCATCCTTCGCAGTGACTCACTTACAGAACTCATAATGTTTTACGCCTGCAGAACACTCAGTCTCCATGGTACTCAAGGTATCCAAACAGTAGCTTTTTAATTCCTTCTTCAAATGCAGTCTGCATTCCACCCTGGCTTTTCATCCAGGGTAGCTTCCCCTGAACCACAGCAGTGGTGAGGGAGGTGGGGGTGCTAGGGAGGAGGTCTTGTTGCAACAGGGAAGTGACAATATGTTGATTGTCCTGCTAGCCACATTAGGCCCACACCTGTGACTGTGTCAGCTGAGTCCAGATGGGGATGCTTCAGTAGACAGGATCATTGGAGCAGGGGGTCAGGATGAGAATGGGTCATGGGAGTAAAACAGGTGACAGCAGGCTGTGGCAGTAAGCCAGTCAGGTTAGTTAGTTTGTTGGAAATCATTTTTATAAATTTGTATACTTTTATTGTTTTAATAGGATGGTGAACTTTATGAAATCTACAGGCCTCATAAAGAATACTATATGTTACATGTGCAGTTTTGGTGTCAGTGGTTTTGTCTGTTTAGAGAACTTAGGACATAAGTCATTGGTGCAGAGCAAGATCATCTGTGACCCTGCCTTTCAAAATGAGTCAGATGGATACTACTACCAGGCCATTTTCTCACTGCGGCTTGTTTTTGAAGGGAGTGTCCAGATTTTGGTTTTTCAGCAAAATCTTATCAGATTGTCCAGTCTTTTTTTCATCAGAAATTATACCCCTTATATATTATGTCACTGAAACTAACGAAAGGTGTTTTATTTATTTTTAAACATGCACAGGTCTGCTTGTTGCTAAGGGATGTATCACTATCACAGTATCACTATCAGTGTATGACAAGAACTTCACTGATTTCTCAGACTGAGATTCTGTGGTGGGTGCAACTTCAAATTAATATAACATTAACAAGACCAGTAAAGTGGTCATTTTCCCATTACTTCAATGAGAATTTTGTGCTGTCTAGTGGGTTATTTTATAATACAAAAAGTATCAATGTTACTAATTTCTGATGGTAGGGTCACATTTGGCGATTTGCTCTCAAAAGCCAAGTTCAGCACAACCAAGCATGGTCACTCCACGGATGGGTGACCACAATTATACATCATGTACTACTAGGCTTTGCACCCACCCACAGATTTCTCTGGTCAGATTCTTTTGACAAGACTGAGTATAGTGACTAAGGCATGTAAAAAGATTGCAATTATGCTTAAACTAAGTTAAATTACACTATTTATACAATATTATATGTTTTATTTACATATTTATATAATAATTAGATAAAATAGTATCTGCATAACATACGCATGCTCAGTGCTGATGGTACCGTAGTCCATGGCTACATCATTACCTGTCACTGGTTCCGTGCCTTATTAATTATGGAAACACCGAAATATGCCAGCATGCACAAAGTAAAAATGTCATATATAGTCTTAAAAATGTTTAAGCTTTGTACAGTATACGGAAGAAGAAAGCAAGGTGTGTCCGTCGTTCACTACGTGCTATGCCTAGTTCTACTCTAGTAAACTAGTTCTGAGCGCTTCGCTGGCCGGCCGCACTGGCCTAGTCTGAGACGTCAAAAGAATACCGCAGGGATGAGAGCATGATCTCTGCGTGGATTAAACTACCCAGAAACAAGCTCGCTTGATTAAGTCGTTTTAAGTTATTTTCCCAGTACATGACACCTATGTCCTCAGTGTAAACTTAAATTTTTATGATCTAGAAATAAGCAGTCTATAGATCTCACAAAGTTGGTCGCCTTCTGGGAAAAAAAGTCTGCCCAAACTTATGATAAAAGGGAGAGAAAAAATGACAAAAACTCACATACTTTTGGGTGAATCCAGAGACAATCATGGCTAAGGGGGTACGCACTAAGCAGCAAGAAAGCCTTTCTGCGACGTTCTCCCACAAACAGCTTCTTTCCGTGTTCAATGCATCGTCAATCGGCTGAGTCAGTCAGGTCGGGTGTGTTCTTTGCTGACGGCACAGTTCTGTGCGCTTGAAATGTCTGCAAAACATGTCCACAAACATTGATGACGTCAAATAAAAACAGCGGATAGAGCAGTTGTGTTTGTGTGATTTTCATGTCAATAAGGTGATATACATAGAAAAAGCACACAAAATTTATGAAATCGGACAGATACTTCCAAGAACAGGCTTACTGTGTCCTTAGTATTTCAGATTACGACTATCGTGTAGATGGGTACTCTTGCGACAAAAAGTCACACAAATATCAACCAATCAGGTTTGCGGACATTAAAGACAACAGGAAGAAAGTAGACTGGGTTGTCAACAGAGGAAAGGTGTACTATTTTGGATTTTTTGCATGTACTTCATTGTGTTAGTATTATATCAAGTATCACTATACATTTATTTGACATAGCACTGCTGGTTTTCGTATATGTTATGTTGCAAATCATTTTCATTTTAATGTTAGTGCGTTTAGGTCTCTCTCTTTCTTCTTCTTCTTCCCAAGTTCTTCTTTTTCTTCTTCTTCTCCCAATAATATCCAAGATCATTATCTGATAATTACTAATATTTATGGTGTGCGAGAAAAGGGGTGTGTGGCTGAAAATACAACACCTAACCCCAACAGTAACAGTCTCTAACACTATTTTTATTTATTTTTAAAAGGGGGGGGGGGGGGGCTACCACTGTACCAGTTACCTATTACAGTCGTGGCAAAGACATAAGTGCAGTGGAGCTTCTGGCAGTATAGGGGGCGGGGATAGCTCAGTGGTTAGAGCGCCGGACTCGTGATTGAAAGGTCAAGGGTTCGAATCCCTGCTGGAACGGCGGGAGAATTTTCTTCTCCAGGGTCGACTTTCTGTGCTGACTCTTATTTCGGTATCCGTTCCACCCCCGTGTTACCACAGTAGCACGTAAAAAATCCCGGTCATTCTGCCAAAAGTGCAGGTGGCAGGTTACAGCTAAACACGCATACACCTTACGTATGTGGCTTTTAAAGTTTTATTGAACCGTGCTTCGGCATTGGTCACAACTTGTCCCTAATATGTCAAATGACATCTGAGGACATTAAGCATCAACTCATCATCATCACCATTATACGTGAGAGTCGAGGTGGACGTCCAGGGCTGTCCGTCCTAACGAGCCTTCTGGTTTCCGTGGACGTAAAGATTTATTGAACCGTGCTTCGGCATTGGTCACAACTTGTCCCTAATATGTCAACTGACATCTGAGGACATTAAGCAACACTTCACCTGGCAGGCAAAATGCTTTTTCGGGCCCCCATTGCTGAGGACCTATAGCACAGCCCCGAGCACAGCCTAATGTGCCCTGGCCCACAAAGGCGGACAAAGCCCTGTACACTAAAAACAACAACAAAAAAACTCTCTCTCTCTCTCTCTCTCTCTCTCTCTCTCTCTCTCTCTCTCTCTCTCTCTCTCTCTCTCTCGCGTATTTAAGTGAATTTTGTTTGATGTATTGAGTGTTGCTGTGTTTGTCATCAGGGACAGATTTGAAAAAAAGCCGATACGTGCTTAAATCTTTATCCCTGTGTAATAAAGTATTATCTTATCTTATCTCTCTCTCTCTCTCTCTCTCTCTCTCTCTCTCTCTCTCTCTCTCTCTCTCTCTCTCTCTCTCTCTCTTGTGTTAGACTGTTATGTTCCACCAAGACAATTACAATCCACATCCAACACCTGAATGTTTGTCACCCCACATGTTATCATGTAGAAACAAAAATGTTTGGAGAAAGATTGTTCTCACTTATGCTGGCCCATCTGTTTGGAATACTTTGTCTCAAAGTCAAAGTGTCAAACACTCTGACCACCCTTCCTTGCTAGATTTCAAAACCTCCCTCAAGAGTAACATGTTATACAGGTTCAGTAGCTATAAATTTTTAAACTATCTTTCACTTTGTTTTACACAGCCTTTCTAACATGTGTGTGTGTGTGTGTATACATGGTCTACATGTATAATAAAGCACCCAGTGCTCCTACCATGTGTGGTAGATTGGCACTATATAGTCTGTTTGATCCCCTTAATTAGACATTATTATATTAATTATAGACTGAGGACTTTAAAAAGAAGAAGAAAGAAGGTCTTTCACTCTTTCCTTGGCTGTGCATTGGGCAGCACTGGAACAGCTCCCTTGTTTGACAGTCATTGCCTGAAGTCAGCTCTAGCGTTCAGACACTGATGGTGAGACAGGTTGTCCAAGTGAACCACAGCCAAGATTTACTTCCCAATCCTATGATGCTGTTCCTGTCTGACTAAACAGATCAAGATTTACTTCCCAATCCTATGATGCTATTCATCTGACTAAACTGATCAAGATTTACTTCCCAATCCTATGATCCTATTCCTATCTGACTAAACTCGTCCAAAAAAAAATCCAGCTAACTGAGCACTGCATTCACTTAATTTACATCATCAGCCCTTCATCATGATCATGCATTGTACACAATTTATTAAATATCATGCCATCTTATGATCTTGTTTTTGTACTTTATCTTACCCTCCATTTGAGCCCCCATACCCCAGAGACAGTGACTTACACTTGTGAGGGGATCGTGGCACTCTGGCTCAATAAATCCTCTTCATTAAACTAAAGGCACAGCCTTTACTTCAGTTTTCACTGACACTGACTGATACCATTATCAGAGCCTGTGACAGTGAGTGTGACTGTAGCAGTACTAGCACTTGCCACTGACACAGTGATGTTGACAGTGTGATTGACAATGACACGGTGATGCTAACGGTGATGCTGACATTGTAACTGACATGGACACAGTGATGCTGACAGTGTGACTGTGACACTGACACAGTGATGCTCACAGTGATGCTGACAATGTGACTGACACTGACAGTGATGCAGACAATATGACACTGACACAGTGATGCTGACAGTATGACTATGACACTGGCACAGTGACACTGGCAGTCAGTTCAGTGACTGTTTTAATGATTGTGAATGAGGAGATTGGCCTCATCCTCCATCCCATTGCTACAGTGTCAGTGTTACTGTGTTGTTAGCTGTAGCCTGTAGCTAGCCCTCATCCTCCAGCCCATTGCTACACTACAGTGTCAGTGTTACTGTGTTGTTAGCTGTAGCCTGTAGCTGGGCCTCATCCTCCATCCCATTGCTACAGTGTCAGTGTTACTGTGTTGTTAGCTGTAGCCTGTAGCTGGGCCTCATCCTCCATCCCATTGCTACAGTGTCAGTGTTAGTTAGCTGTAGCCTGTAGCTAGCCCTCATCCTCCATCCCATTGCTACAGTGTCAGTGTTACTGTGTTGTTAGCTGTAGCCTGTAGCTAGCCCTCATCCTTCATCCCATTGCTACAGTGTCAGTGTTACTTGTAGCCTGTAGCTAGCCCTCATCCTTCATCCCATTGCTACAGTGTCAGTGTTACTGTGTTGTTAGCTGTAGCCTGTAGCTGGGCCTCATCCTCCATCCCATTGCTACAGTGTCAGTGTTACTGTGTTGTTAGCTGTAGCCTGTAGCTGGGCCAAGGGAACACAAGTTTCTTAAGGTAATGCAGTGCTATTACTGCTGTACTAGTATTAGCACTTATAGTTACACTCAGTATTAATTAGTATAATAAATAGTAGACCTTTTATGTTTTGCCTCTTTCTTAAGTCCTAGATTTTTTTGATTTTTTTTGGTCAGATTATCTCGTTTACCTTACTTTAACTTTTAAGTAATTATCCTAGGCTACAGATACAATGGTACTGTGTTACTTGTTAATAATATTCAAGAACAATAACAATATACTTTATTCATCCCAGCAGAAAATTAAATTTAAAGCTGTCATTTGATCTATATATACATTAATGCACATTATATTATTATAGTAATATAATTATGCATACATAACAAAGTATTTTATGGACATGTAATGATGTATCATATGACTATAACTATTCTGTGCTAGTATTTTATAATACTAATCATTAATGGTGATTAATTAGTATTAATTATTATATACTCTTGACAATTAAGATACTACTAGTTTAGTATTTAATAAGTTACACTGTTGCAGACTTAAAACTTTATTTTGGATTTTGCCAGATAATATTTTGTAAATCTAGATGTTGTCAATGTCATAATATATATAATATACACAATGTGCAACATTCTTTCACATTAATTGCAGTCCATGAAACAGGTGACTGACTAGTGTGAAAACTGTGGAACTGAAAGCCTGTTACCTGTCTGGAATCAAAAAGCTGCCATCATGACGATCATGGAGTTTTTTGGCTGCACCTTCATCTCCTTTGGTCCGCCATTTGCCATGTTCCTCTTCACCATCGCCAGAGATCCACTGAGAGTGATAGTCCTCATCGCCAGGTACTTTGTGTATCTGTGTGTCTTATATCCATCTTCACCGTCGCCAGAGAATGAGAGATCCACTGACCGTGGAGTCATTGTTCTCATCGCCAGGTGCTTTGTGCATCTCTTTGCCATACATGTTCCTTTTAACCATCTGCTGAGACTAAGAGGCTTCAGTCATTATTCTCAACACCAGGTACTGCAGTTTGTGTGTCTAAAGCCTTGTGCAGCCAGTCACTGGATGATAAACTGTATTCAACATCAGGAATTCACTAACTGGTAATTCCTGTAGTTCGTGTGTTTTAAGCATTGTATTATAAATAACCAGTTATTTGATGATTATATATTAGTAATGATACAGTGATACTGATACAGTGATAGTGATACAGATTACTTGAGTCACATGAGTATGATTTTTCTTCAGTGTCCAGTTAGTTACTGATCATGGTCATTGTTCTAAATTGTTAGATTGTTAGGCCACTGGTTAGCTGGTGTTGACTCATTTCAGTATCCGTTCCACCCCTGTGTTACTGCTGAAGCACATAAAAGATCCTGGCCATACTGCCAAAAGTGTAGGTACAGGTTACAGCTAAACGCACATACATGTATGCTGCATATATATATGTGGCTTTGAATTGTGACACTGTAAACTGGTGCATGGTTGTATCGTGTAGACAGAACTTGCACCAAGATGGCTGCAGTTTCACGTGGCACCAGCCATGTAAGGAGTAAACAGTGCTGCAAGCTCTTCAGTGGATATTCAGAACACGCTGTGTAAAGCTAGTCACTTATTTCAGAGTCACATACAACAAGAGAGCAGCGGGTCTGTTCAGAAGCAGAGAACAGCGTTATGGTTGCCATCGTGAAACGCTTACGGCTCATCTTGAGATGAGGTGCTCAACAAGTGTTCATAAAAAAAGTTTTTAAAAAGAGCTCATATAATCAAAATATGACTGTTTGAGTGTTTTTATTATGCTCTTCAGAAGTTCTGATCCTTTGGTACCCAACTTTGTTCAGTGGTCCAGCATCATAAGCTGGAGTGTCTTGTGAACAGGTTGCTTTGCTGTGTTCAAGGTGAATGTGTGTACAGCAAAGGTTCAGCATTTCCTTGAATGTTTGTCCAAATGGCATCTCTGAACTATTTATTATTTAACCTTTTGTAACAAAACTTAGTTCAGTGATGCATTATCATGAGCACGTGTCTTACAAAAAGATTGTTTAGTTGTCATCAGCATCAAGGTCCCAGTTAGAGCCATGAACACTCAAAACATAGATTATATATTATATAACATCACAGTGATATGGCTCAAGACTTCATTGACTGTTTGTCAATCCAATATTTTCTGCACTGCTTACATCATTCATTCTTTCCATCCAAACTAGGTCACCAAGTACTGGGTGTGTGGATTATAATTTATATATTATACAATTAATGATAACCAGACCCAGTGCAAGCAAAGTGGGCTTATAGTAGTTCTGTAGTATCCTGATGATAACAGTGACTTAAACACCTTTGTTGGTTACAGTATCTGGGCACTCAGCAGGGGGTATCTTGCCATGCAGGGTAACAAACCTTGTTGTTGTAGTTTTCTTGTACTGTACTCTGTAGCTATAGTGTTTTTTGTTTTTTGTTATGTTTTGTTATTGTTTCTATCATTACATCATAATTTATGTTTATTTTGGTTGCAAGGGGGCAGGGATGCAGCGTGTGTGTTGTTTGAGCAGGTTTTTCTGAGTACTAGTATTACGGTTGACTTGTTTTTCAGTGGGTTTTTCTGGCTCCTGTCCTTACTGCTGTCGTCACTGCTGTGGTACGCTGTGGTGCCCCTGCGAGACAAGCTGGTCTTTGGCTTGGTCTTCTCCGTCCTCTTTCAGGAGGTCTTCCGCTTCCTCTTCTACAAACTGCTTAGGTTGGTGTCAGTTCAGAATGTTCGCAGATGTCACAGCTGTCCTAGGTGGCAGGCGGTTACTTTGTACATGATCTTGTGTATGTTTTTTTTTTATTGCAATTGGCTTCCTGGCCTAAATAATGCCATGTCATGTATGTATGTAACCGTAACAATGAAATTGTCTCAGGGCAAACTGACCAGCCCCATCATGCTCATTACAGAACATGATTTTACAATGTCATACAAGTGTGACTGATGGTTAGATTGGATTTTGAGTGCTGTTGTATGCTGATTCAGTACAGGGTGTCAGTGGACTTCTGTATGCATTGACTGGTCAGCTCTTACAGTAAGGCTGCCAGTGCTGAGGTCAGTTTAGGAAATTATAAACATGATTAAGATGGGCCAGAAGAATGTGTTGCAAAGAAGTAAAACTGAACAAAAGGTCTCTGTCTGTCAGTCTGTCTGTCTGTCTGTCTGTCTGTCTCTCTCTCTCTCTCTCTCTCTCTCTCTCTCTCTCTCTCTCTCTCTCTCTCTCTCTCTCTCTCTCTCTCTCTCTCTGTCTGTCTCTGTCTGTCTCTCTCTCTCTCTCTCTCTCTCTCTCTCTCTCTCTCTCTCTCTCTCTCTCTCTCTCTCTCTCTCTCTCTCTCTCCCCCACCCCCTCTCTGTCTCTCTCATCCTGAGATGACTGTATGTGGTTGACATGACATTAAGCTCTAAGTCTAACCACTGACTAACACAGTAACTGGCACCTCTTTTTGTATGGTCTACACACAAATCGCATAGTTAATTTTGTCTTCATAGCCTGTAATACTGTACTGTGCATGTAATGTGTTCTAATAGGCAAGTTGGCCTAAGGCTTAGCAGTGATTTCCCATTCATTGTTTTTCTAGTTGCTGAAGAGCTGTACCTTGTATCTGATTTGTAGACTGACAGAAACATTTGTACGTAATCTTCAAAGTGCACAGTGAAAGCAGCCATGGGAATTATTCAAAATGTGATGCAGCACTGGCCACTAATGATGCTAACCATGGTTTGTTTGTTTTTATTGGTGATTTTGTGTTAATACAGAAAAGTAGATGATGGTCTAACCACAGTGTTTTTTAACTGCTGATTTTGTACAAACCACAGAAAAATAAACGATGGTCTAACTGCAGGTATTTTTTAATTGGTGATTTTGTATTAATATAGAAAAGTAGGTGAAGTCTAACCGCAAGTACTTTTAATTTTTAATTTTTGTTTTTGTTTTTTGTACTGACCACAGAAAAGTAGGTCTAACCATAGCTTTTATAACTGATAGTTTTTGTACTGACCACAGAAAAGTATGGCAGTCTAACCACAGGTATTTTTAACAGGTGGTTTTTATACTTCCTTCAGGTGATGCTTAGTGTCCTCGGATGTCGGTTGACATATTAGGGACAAGCTGAGACCAATGTGTGAGCATGGTTCAGTATAGCTTTACTTCCACAGAAACCATAAGTTAGGATGGACAGCCCAGGACAGCCACTTCAGCTCTCACACAGCTCCTGAACTATGTGATGTTTTTAAGTTGACAGTCTGACCGCAGGTATTTTTAACTTCTTCTTTTTTCTTTTTTCTTTTTTTGGTACTGACCACAGAAAAGTATATGACAGTCTGACCACAGGTATTTTTAACTTGTTTTTTGTACTGACCACAGAAAAGCGGATGATGGTCTGCAGAAAGTGAGTCAGGTCTCAGAGGCAGAGCACGTGATGCCACGGGATATTTCCAACAAACACATCATGGCTTACGGTAAGCACAAAAAGGTGGGGTGGGATTTGGTTTCCTTATTATTATTTTACAAACACTAACTGAAACAGGCAATTGTCATTTATTGTTGTTTGTTTGTGTATTGTACATTGTTTCACCATTTGTGGGGTTTGATTTTATTTTGAGAATCAGGGTGTATTTTGATGTTGACAGCAGGGTGTTCGCTTTGCCGTGTGATAGTGATGTTGATGGCAGATTTTTGTTTGCCATGCAGTAGTGTTGTTGCTGGCAGGTGTTTGCCATGTGGCAGTGATGTTGATGGCAGTTGTTAGGTTGCCATGTGGCAATGAAGTTGATGGCAGGTGTTTGTTTGCCATGTGGCAGTGGCGTTGATAGCAGGTGTTTCTTTGCCATGTGGCAGTGGTGTTGATGGCAGGTGTTTGTTTGCCGTGTGACAGTGATGTTGATGGCAGGTTGTGTTTGCCATGTGGCATTGGTGTTTATGGCAGGTGTATGTTTGCCATGTTGCAGCGATGTTGATGGCTGGTGTTTTTGTTTGCCGTGTGGCAATGATGTTCATGGCAGGTGTTTGTTTGCCATGTGGCAGTGATGTTGATGGCAAGCGTTTGCCATGTGGCAGTGATGTTGACAACAGGTGTTTGTTTGCCATGTGACATTGATTGCATGTGTTTGTTTGCCATGTGGCATTGACGTTGATGGCAGGTGTTTGTTTGCCATGTGGCAGTGTCGGGCCTGGGCTTTGGCATCCTCAGCGGGGCCTTCTCCATCGTGAATGTCCTGGCGGACATGGCAGGGCCGGGCACCATTGGTATCTTTGGGGACTCGCAGTACTTCTTCCTCTCCTCAGGTGAGCTGCTCTTTTCATGCCTGCTGCCATGTGGGCTGTTCTGCAGTGGGGGTGGGGGGTGGGGGGAGGGTCTTGTCATGTGTGCTGTATTGTGCGCTTGTTGCACAAGAAAAAGGATAATGGGCTTTTGTTGGCATTTCTCAGCTATGGTGGCATAGAGTAATGACAATGTCACCAACATCTGGCTCAGAACGGCATGCAATAATGACAGTGTCACCAGCCTCTGGCTAGGAACGGCATGCAGTCATGACAGTGTCACCAACATCTGGTTAGGAACGGCATGCAAAATCACAGTGTCACCAGCCTTTGGCTAGGAACGGCATGCAGTCATGACAATGTCACCAACATCTGGTTAGGAACGGCATGCAATAATGACAGTGTCACCAGCCTCTGGCCATGAATAGTATGGAGTCATGACAGTGTCACCAACATCAGGTTAGGAATGGCATGCAGTAATCACAGTGTCCCCAGCCCCAGGTCAGGGCCAGGTGTTCATCTTCGAAACCTGGAACAATTGCTCAACAGGATGTGACAACTGTCCTAAGACAGGAACCTGATCACCTTGCACCAGCAAAGACTGGTCAATGTTAAAGGGGAAAACGGCAGCAGTGAGCAATTGACTGACTAGGACGTTAAGTGTGGTGACACTAGTGATAGGTGACTGTCTTCTCTAAACTTTAACACCAGTCTTTCATCATTCTTGGGTGTTTTTTTGTTTGTTTTGTTGTTGTTTTTAGAGTGCGGGGAACCACCATGAGTATTTTGACAGGCAGAGGTTGTGTGTGTTACATGGTATATTTTATAACTTGGCTCTTGTATTTTGTGCATTCCCTTCTGTAGCCAACATGGGCTGAAGGGGGCAGTGGCTTTGTGGTTTAGCACGCTGCACTGGTGATCCAGCAAATGCGGCTACCCTGCGTTCACTTGTTCCGAATCAACACTTGTGCTGTCTCAAACAGTGCCTGCCTCACCTTCATATGCAGAGCATACACATGCCTGTTTTACCTTCTTACACACAACGTACACATGCCTGTTTTACCTTCTTACACATGCCTGTTTTACCTTCTTACACATGCCTGTTTTACCTTCTTACACATGCCTGTTTTACCTTCATATGCAGAGCATACACATGCCTGTTTTACCTTCTTACACATGCCTGTTTTACCTTCATATGCAGAGCATACACATGCCTGTTTTACCTTCTTACACATGCCTGTTTTACCTTCTTACACATGCCTGTTTTACCTTCTTACCCATGCCTGTTTTACCTTCTTACACATGCCTGTTTTACCTTCTTACACATGCCTGTTTTACCTTCTTACCCATGCCTGTTTTACCTTCTTACACATGCCTGTTTTACCTTCATATGCAGAGCATACACATGCCTGTTTTATCTTCTTACACACAACATACACATGTCTGTTTTACCTTCTTACACACAACATACACATGTCTGTTTTACCTTCCTACACAGA
The DNA here is from genome assembly GCA_963584105.1 of Alviniconcha strummeri. Lineage (NCBI taxonomy): Eukaryota > Metazoa > Mollusca > Gastropoda > Provannidae > Alviniconcha > Alviniconcha strummeri. The sequence continues at coordinate 1,136,402 of OY757548.1, forward strand.
GCATACACATGCCTGTTTTACCTTCATATGCGGAGCATGCACATGCCTGTTTCACCTTCATACACACAACATACACATGCCTGTTTCACCTTCATACACACAACATACACATGCCTGTCTCACCTTCATACACATAGCATATACTTGCCCGTTTCACCTTCATACAACATACACATGCCTGTTTCACTTTCATACACACAGAATACACTTGCCTGTTTCACCTTCATACACACAACATACACTTGCCTGTTTCACCTTCATACACACAACATACACTTGCCTGTTTCACCTTCATACACACAACATACACTTACTGGTTTCACCTTCATACATTCAGAATACACTAAGACTTGCATGCATCCCCATGTACACATTTTGATAAGAGAAGGCCTGTGGCGGCAGCATGGAAACAGATAAGACCTAAGAGCAGCCAAATAGGTGAAATGGTGATTGTGGCTCCTCCAGATGGAGGCAGAGTATTGACTGCCTGTGACTTTAGTGTGAGGTAACTCCATTCTTGCCTGCAGCCTTCCTGACCCTCTGCTTCATCCTGCTGCATACCTTCTGGGGGGTGCTCTTCTTCAACGCAATGGACAAGAGGCGCTACTGGATGGTCGCCTACGTTGTCGGCACCCACATGCTGGTTTCCTGTCTGGTACGTAGCATAAGCTACTTTTTCTTTCTCAGACTTGTTCAAAAGTTCATGGCAAAGTGTGTTAATGATACGGGGTCTTGTAGGGACTCTTTGACTTGGTTGTGTTCACTTGTGACTGTACACAGTCTTGAACTGTGACCCCGACTTTAACTTGTGGTTTCATGACTTGGTTGTGTTCACTTGTGACTGTACACAGTCTTGAACTGTGACCCCGACTTTAACTTGTGGTTTCATGACTTGTGCTTTGCCCTCACTCACAGGAGACCCTGTAGAACTAGTCTCATACTGTAAACACCACCCTGATGTTTGTTTATTTCCAGACCCTGTTAAACCAGTGTTTAATACTGTAAACACCCCCCTGATGTTTGTTTATTTCCAGACCCAGTTAAACCCGTGTTTAATGCTGTATCACTACCATGGTGCTTGTTTATTTCCAGACTCTGTTAAACCAGTGTTTAATACTGTAAACACTACCCTGGTGTGGGTTTATTTTCAGATCCTGTTAAACCAGCGTTTAATACTGTAGACACTACCCTGGTGTTTATTTTCAGACCCTGTTAAACCAGTGTTTAATGCTGTAAACACCACCCAGATGTTTATTTCCAGACCCTGTTAAACCAGCGTTTGATACTGTAAGCACCTCCTCGATGTTTATTTCCAGACCCTGTTAAACCAATGTTTAATACTGTAAACACCACCCTGATGTTTGTTTATTTCCAGACCCTGTTGAACAAGCAGCCCAACCCCCTGTACCTGGCGTCCATCATTCCTGGCTACTGCGTGCTGCTCATCTCAGGGGTTCTGGCTTTCTTTGTGGCTGGGGGCTCGCTGGCTAACATCCGCGCTGCCTTTGTGTGCCGCAAGGGGCGGTACGAAATTGATTAAAGCTTCTGCCCGTTCCTTTACTTCCTTTTCATCCTGATTTCTGTTTTGAGCAGGATTTAGGGGGTTGAACAAGGACAAGTTTTTAGTGTTTTTGAAATATAATGCGATTACCAGTAGATCAGTTTTGCAATGATCTGTAAGGTCTTACTTGATCAAGTCACATTTTTAAAGTTTGTCGGTGGGCATCACTATATCAGACAAAAACGTTTTTTTAGCCAACCATGCTTCCTTCCTAATACAGTACCCGTGTTCTGGATGGGTTGTTTGTGGGGTGGGGTTTGTTGTTTCTTTCGGGGGTGGGGGTGGGTATTTTAGGTGTGCAGCAGAGTTGACCAAGGGACTTTTTCTGTCCAGTGAGAGAGAAAATCAGGAGGTTTCACGTAGGTAAAGTAACAGTGATGCTGTTAACTCATTCACTGCCATGATGTCACTTGAAAACACCAATATTTTTTGCTTTTAGCGTATGAAAGGATTCCTATCAAAACACACTGTACTGAAAGTAGATTTGTTATAATGTAGGACCATAAGGTATACTGTTTGTAGACTTGTGCGCAACTTTCAGCCTGGAGAGTTTACAGGCTGTGGCAATGAAGGGGTTAATGGGAGGTCAGAATGTAGCTGAGTGTGTGGGGGGGGGGGGGGGGGTATGCAGTTGTCAAAACATGTGTGTGTGGTATGCAGTTGTCAAAACATGTGTGTGTGGTATGCAGTTGTCAAAACATGTGTGTGTGGTATGCAGTTGTCAAAACATGTGTGTGGTATGCAGTTGTCAAAACATGTGTGTGTGGTATGCAGTTGTCAAAACATGTGTGTATGGTATGCAGTTGTCAAAACATGTGTGTGTGGTATGCAGTTGTCAAAACATGTGTGTGTGGTATGCAGTTGTCAAAACATGTGTGTGTGGTATGCAGTTGTCAAAACATGTGTGTGTGGTATGCAGTTGTAGAAACATTGTGTGACTGCAGTACAGTTGTCCATACACAGTTGTATGCTTGGAAAAAGTGAGACTGAGGTGAACCTGTGTTTTATGGCTGCTTCACAGAAATGTCAGTTTCTGTTTGATTGATACACACAGTTTGAACACATCATCTTTTCTGAATTATACATCTTAAAAAAGCCCAACTCTGTGCAATATTTGTAAACTTTGGTTAGTAGGCAGTAGTTCCTTGTGTGTACTAATAATTTATTATTAAAAACTTTGAATGAGAAATTCTGAAGTAATTTTGTTTTCTTCATATGTATATATAGTTTTTAGGGAAAATATTTGGTGTGAGGTGACACTGCTGTTGACAGGAGATTTAAATCTAGTTACTAACAAAAGAAAACTTACTCTTCACTACCCTCATACAAATGTTAACTGTTACAGATTTATAAATCTGTCTTGAAACTTCTAGTAGCACCTCATACTCCTCAACACTTCTCTCAGCCAAACAGATGTACTGTTTTGCCCCCCCCCCCCCCCCCCACCCCCCCCATGTGCTGTCATGTGGTTCGGTTGATTTTCATGATGGGATTTAAATGCTCAGAGGATGCCCATATGTGCTCAACCCAACTTCAGAAATTCCCGTACTGTTCCTTTTGAAGCAGTTGCAGTATTTGTGTGATTACCATTGGCTGTCTCATTCTTTCAAGGGCTGCTATCAACCCCAACCTTTTCTGTGCCTGTCTCCTCTAGGCGAACCATGGTGTGACGTCTTTGGCCTTGTACCACATATAGCATCTCAAGCTCCTCAACACTTCTGATCTCCTGAGATGCAAGCCACATATGATGGTTGCTATGCCCGCCAGTTCGTGCACTCATTTATTTCCCTTGACTCCAGCCTGTTGACAACAGTGCACACAGGGGAGTCTTTGGGAGTGGAAATGGAATGTCCTCACATGCTGTTCTGTGCTTTCCTTTCTGCTTCTGCCTTTTCTCAAGTCACTGAATCTGTGAGAATACTTGCATGTGCATGTACAGGGTGCACACGGTCTTTGAAGGTCTTTGAAAGTTGGGGGAAAATCATCTGCCATTTTCAAGGCCTTGGAGGTCTGTGAAAAATGAACAATTCAACTGAGGTCTTTGGAAGTTCGTGACTTTTGGCTTCTGTTGAAACGCCAGTAATTTCCATGACTTTGAGAGTAGCCAGCCAGTAACATAATACTGTGGGTGATTTAAACTGCAACCTTGAAATGACAACACATTGGCATCACAACTGTGACATGAAGGGTGTGCATGCGTCACATGTGGTAAACTAAAGTTGAGTGAGGTGAGTAATCTGTTGAATTGGTCTTTGAATTGGAAAAGAAATGGTCTGGACAGTTTGAATTTTGGCGTGAAAAGTGTGTAGGAACTAGGAGTAGCGTGGCAGTCCTTTTTGGTGTCAATCTGGCATGGAGCGCCACTTTTAGTCCAGTTAGCTGTGGGAGATTCAGCATGAAATGCATGGACTCGGTGGGCCTGTCGTTGGTGGCTCCCACTAGGACTCATCGCCCTCTGTCAGTGACATCATTAGGTGTGGCCGGTAGTCAGCAACACTGGCCATCACACTGATACCGCAGGATGGGGTGGCATTGTTCAGTGCCCTTTGCAGCCATAGCTTTCAGGACCGACAGGTTCTTCTTGAACTTAGTGCTGTTGTTTGCACAGGCTGTCTGTAGGTCAGCTTTATATCAAATTGGGTTCTTCAGTACCTCAGGTGATTTGTTCGTGGGACTGCAGCTCCATCCAAGTTCAGTGTTATCCTGCTGGTGTTACTTTCTGTTTCTGCTGCTGTGTTAGGAAATACCCAGTGTTTGTGCTTTGTGTGGGCTGTTAAGAATGACCCAATGCCTTGAGTGTGCTGTTAAGAATGACCCAGTGTTTGTGCTTTGTGTGCACTGTTAAGAATGACCCAGTATTTGTGTTGTGTGGGCTGTTAAGAATGACTCAATGTCTGCTTTGTGTGGATGGTTAAGAATGACCCAATGTCTGTGCTTTGTATGGACTGATAAGAATGACCCAGTGTCTGTGCTTTATGTGGACTGAGAAGAATGACCCAGTGTCTGTACTTTGTGTGGACTGATAAGAATGACCCAGTGTCTGTACTTTGTGTGGACTGATAAGAATGACCCAGTGTCTGTGCTTTGTATGGACTGATAAGAATGACCCAGTGTCTGTGCTTTGTGTGGACTGATAAGAATGACCCCGGGTCTGTGCTTTGTGTGGACAGTCAAGAATGACCCAATGTCTGCTTTGTGTGGACTGATAAGAATGACCCAGTGTCTGTGCTTTGTGTGGACTGAGAAGAATGACCCAGTGTCTGTACTTTGTGTGGACTGATAAGAATGACCCAGTGTCTGTGCTTTGTGTGGACTGATAAGAATGACCCAGTGTCTGTGCTTTGTATGGACTGATAAGAATGACCCAGTGTCTGTGCTTTGTGTGGACTGATAAGAATGACCCAGTGTCTGTGCTTTGTGTGGCCTGATAAGAATGACCCAGTGTCTGTGCTTTGTGTGGACTGATAAGAATGACCCAGTGTCTGTGCTTTGTGTGGACTTGCCAGAGGCTGGCTGTCATGGCACCATTGGGATGCTTTTAGCAATTGTTGCACTTCTCATGATTCTTTTGTGTCTAGTCACCCCAATGTAACTGTCCTGGTTGACTGAGCGTGAAAAAACAGGTTCCTTCCTTGTGTGTTTAGGTTTTGGTCATGTCCAGTGATTTGCATTCCACTTCCCCTCAATATCTGAGCATGCACCTGTACCTATTATTATACAGATGAATTGAGGTGTAAATGTGTTCATTTTATTTTGCCTACCCCATCTTCTTTCCTGTAATTATTACTGGTCATTTGGTACCAATGCAGACATTTTTTATTTATTTTTGTCTGTGCATGTAGGGCTAGACTAAGTGCACAGAAACCATTTTCATGTTTTGCAGAGTAGGACAGGTTGACAGCTAGCCCCACCAGATGTCTCGATTTCATTTAACACGTGAACACTTCTTGCACCACTTCGTCCTTATGGTGACCGATGCAAGGATGATCACTTTTCAGAGTTTACCCATAAAGTTTGCTAAAAATGTTTAGATACATCACCAATAATGTGTACATATGTTACCAATGTACAGATATTATAAAAACTGGGATGGGGGTGGGGGTGTGAGTGTTTTTGTAAACATGCACATCTTTACATACGTTTTATATATCTGTATAAAACTTATAAAAGAGAGAAATGCATGCATTATGGAGGTCGGTGCTGTAAATGCTAGAAGTAGGATTTGTGTGGATTGTCAAACGCTTGCATGTCTGTGAACCATGGGCATCTAAATGAACGGTTTTGTGGAAGAGAAAGATGGATATAATATACAAACGCGTGAATGTGCTCTTTTTGTTTGCTTTTAATTTGTTGTGGGACAGCTTTGTGTATCTGAATGAAGTAATGCTTTTTGTGCAGTCTAAAGTGTAGTTCTTTCAGACTCGAGTGATATTTACTTGTGTTTGGTGTTCTTTGAAGATGCCGGTTTTAGTTCTGTGTGAAAAATCTGTCGTGACAGGGAGACAAAACCCAGCTCACTGGTGATACGGGATGGTGCCAAATTAGGGCCTGTTTTTAGGCCAACCAAAAAATGAGGTGAAAACATCTGAATGATTTGTTTGTCAGCAGCAGACAAACGGTTCTAACGTGTTGAACTTGTTGCCTGGTATGGATGGTGGAGCCATTTTCTGCCGTCAACCTTTTGTGTCTTCAGCAACCTGTAAGGATTGTGTGTCTTACATATGTCAACTCCATATCGTGACAGAAGAGAGTTGTTAAAGTACTGCGTATAAAACAGATCAACCCTCAAGGTTATTTTCGACCTAAAGTATGAGAGATTTTCTTCTTTTGGGAAAGAGCTTGGATTTTGCACCTCTCATCATCAAAGTGCTGTATGCAGTCCGACAGTCCGTAGACAGCGATCAGCCTCTACTGATCAAAGTGCTGAATGCGATACAACGGTCCGTGGACAGCAAACAAAGCTCTGTTGGAATAAGTGAACAACTGCTGGTGAGGTTGACCAAATAGGACAGACCTAGGAGAATGTACCGATGTGACGAAACACAAGGAAGCAAGGAAATACAAGTGCTTTCCACAGAAAATGCTTTTTCGGGTGCAAGAAGATAGATAATAATAAAAGAAGAAGAGACACACGAAGGAGCTGATGTAAAACAATATTTGGTTAAGATCATGACCAAAGTGCTGTAAAATATGTGGTTAAGATCATGACCAAAGTGCTGTAAAATATGTGGTTAAGATCATGACCAAAGTGCTGTAAAATATGTGGTTAAGATCATGACCAAAGTGCTGTATGCAATCCGGCAGTCCGTGGAAAGCGAACAAACCCCTCATGACCAAAATGCTGTATGCGATACAACGGTCCGTGGACCGGACAGCAAACAAGGGACAGTTCTGGGCCACTGCCAGGCAGATCGTCAAGACTGTGAACATCCACACACACGCAGTCACGTTTCCTCAGTGAAACCAGATTACAAAGTTTTATTAGATTTGTAATAATCACAACAGCCTATTAAACGAAATATTTGTCATACACACTCGGTAACTAAAAGGAAACGTGCAAATGAAAATACAGTATATATAGTTTAAAACTATAATATTAATGTGCTTTGAACTTTGTTGGAGAAAATTGTGGTAAAGGAATAAATATGAAAACAGAATTGTGCAAAATGTACTATAATAGTAAAGAGAAAAATGCGTCTATCAATTTCGTTGTGGCATTTTCCAGTGATAAACGATTGGCCAAATGATTTTGTTTTATTTTTGTGAAACTGAATTAGTTTTGCACTGTACTAATTACACTGTACAGGCCGTTGGGAGTGATTGAGAGGCTGCTGGCTTGCAGTGAATATAAAAAGAAAACGAAGACAGCGCTAACTACAGGACCCTTTCCCACACTGATGGGCCTAGCAAGGTAAGTATGGCCTTAAACTAAAATGAACGTCACAACTCCAAGAGAAAGAACTGAAAACGATACAAGTTGCACGCCGAGCCCCTCGCCTCGCCGCTGTGCCCACAGGCACCCTGACCCCGGGACCGGAGGAGCACACAGACTGCACCAGCAACAGGCACAACACCGTGTCCTCTTCCAGTGGTTCCACTCCTGCCCCCGTACAGTCTCAGAATGGAGCCTCCTCCCCTCGGCTTTCTTCATCCCCTCGAGTCCTTCCACAGTCGACTAGGCTGCAGTCTTGACAACCTCCGTGGAGCCAGTCCCCACCTCTCCATCAATATCGAGACAGTCGTGTAGATAGTTTTATCTTTAGATTAGCCGTCTCATTTATCGTTTATGGTTTTAATAACGCCGAAAGGCACTGACCGTGACGGCCTTTTAAATACACCTCACTGCAGGACTCTTGAGGGGGCGGGGATAGCTCAGTGGTTAGAGCGCCGGACTCGTGATTGAAAGGTCGCGGGTTCGAATCCCTGCTGGAACGGCGGGAGAATTTTATTCTCCAGGGTCGACTTTCTGTGCTGACTCTTATTTCGGTATCCGTTCCACCCCCGTGTTACCACAGTAGCACGTAAAAAATCCAGGTCATTCTGCCAAAAGTGCAGGTGGCAGGTTACAGCTAAACACGCATACACCTTACGTATGTTGTTTTTTATTGAACCGTGCTTCGGCATTGGTCACAACTTGTCCCTAATATGTCAAATGACATCTGAGGACATTAAGCATCAACTCATCAGGACTCTTGACGCGAGAAGCTGTGGATGTGACCACGGCACGCGGCGCTGTGTTCCGCGCGGAGCTCTGCCCCACGCCCCTTTCCCCTCAGGCAGCTGCCTAGGCCCTGTCCAGCCGCTGCCGAGGGGCGTAGCGCCTGGCCTGCAGGGGGCGCCGCTGGCCGCAGAGTGTTGACCCTGGGCGTGCTGCAGCCCGGCTGCCTCTGCAGGATGTGCTCCGATGAGGCCAACCTGAGTGCAGAGCTCGACGGACTAATCGCTGGCACCAAACGAGGCTAGACTGTCGTGCGGGTCACGGGTGTGAGCGGAGCTTCGGCCAGCTGGTGGCCTGTGGTGCTAGGCATTGTGAACGGGGATTTAGGCGGACGTTGTGAACAGGGCTTTAAGTGGATACGTACATGGGCTATTGGGGCTTTATGCAGGCCTTGTGAAAGGGGCTTTATGCAGACAATACGACCGAAACTTCAGGCAGACACTGTGAACGGGGCTTTAGGCAGGCTCCGTGGAGGGGGCGTTTGTCTTTAGGAAAACGGTGAAGGGGGCTAGAGGTAAACGATGTGAACAGGCCCTTGGGCAGGTGCGGCTATACGAGAAGCAGACGGTGTAAACGGGGCTGAAATACACTGTGAACAGGGCAGGCGATGTGAACAGAGCTTGAGGCAAGCGGTGTGAACGGGACTTTAGGCAGGTAGTGTGAACAGGGCGTCAGGCAAGCGGTGTGAACAGGGCTTTAGGCAGGTGGTGTGACGGGGCTTCAGGCAGGTGGTGTGTACAGGGCGTCAGGCAAGCGGTGTGAACAGGGCTTCAGGCAGGTGGTGTGACAGGGCTTCAGGCAGGTGGTGTGAACAGGGCTTCAGGCAGGTGGTGTGACAGGGCTTCAGGCAGGTGCAGCTAGAGAAGAAGCCGACGCAGCAGCAGCAGGAGGAGGAGGCCTGCAGTGCAGCTGGTGACGCCTGGTGCTGCCTGACGGTGCCCGCCATTTTTCTTTGGGGCTTGGCCTGTCGACCAACACGACCAGAGACGGTTACCAGCTGCTGACTTTAGCACGTTGAAAAGGTGGAATCTCTTCATCCACACAGGTTAACTCAAAACTGAAAACAGAACTAAACCCAAACAGAAATTTCAGTGTGTAACATTAACCCGCTAGTCTCCACCCCACCCCCTTAGACACACACACACACACACACACACACACACACACACACACACACACACACGATGATGATAATGATGTCCACTTGTATATGGAACGATTCCATTAACTAAGTGTTGAGTGCGCTGAGGATGATTTCAACAGAAGGGGAAATAAGTCATGGTAACACAGAAAAATAAAAAACACGGTTCACGGCGAGTAAACCATTCAGAAAACAGGTGGGTTAATTACACAGAGACGTCTGCGGAATGCCGAAGAGCAGTCGCTTCCCTGATTAATTGTGGAAGGAGACACACACACACACACACACACACACACACACACACACACACACACACACACACACACACAACCACTAACCCACGAACATAACTTGAGATACACTTATGAAAATATAGATACAACTAGGTGATGACAGACGACTTGGCTGAACGCTCTTATGAAACTATGGATACCTAGATGCTACAACCAGAACCTATCGGACATGAAACGCTGTTATCAAAGTATGGATACTACAACCAGAACCTGTCGGACAACTTGAAACGCTCTTATCAAAGTATGGATACTACAACCAGAACCTGTCGGACAACTTGAAACGCTCTTATCAAAGTATGGATACTACAACCAGAACCTGTCGGACAACTTGAAACGCTCTTATCAAAGTATGGATACTACAACCAGAACCTGTCGGACAACTTGAAACGCTCTTATCAAAGTATGGATACTACAACCAGAACCTATCGAACATGAAACGCTCTTATGAAAGTATGGATACTACAACCAAAACCTGTCGGACAACTTGAAACGCTCTTATCAAAGTATGAAACGCTCTTATCAAAGTATGAATACTACAACCAGAACCTGTCGGACAACTTGAAACGCTCTTATCAAAGTATGGATACTACAACCAGAACCTGTCGGACAACTTGAAACGCTCTTATCAAAGTATGGATACTACAACCAGAACCTATCGAACATAACTTGAAACGCTCTTATCAAATTATGGATACTACAACTCCAGAACCTGTCGGACAACTTGAAACGCTCTTATCAAAGCATGGATACTACAACCAAAACCTGTCTGACAACTTGAAACGCTCTTATCAAAGTATGGATACTACAACCAGAACCTGTCGGACAACTTGAAACGCTCTTATCAAAGTATGGATACTACAACCAGAACCTATCGAACATAACTTGAAACGCTCTTATCAAATTATGGATACTACAACTCCAGAACCTGTCGGACAACTTGAAACGCTCTTATCAAAGCATGGATACTACAACCAAAACCTGTCTGACAACTTGAAACGCTCTTATCAAATTATGGATACTACAACTCCAGAACCTGTCGGACAACTTGAAACGCTCTTATCAAAGTATGGATACTACAACTCCAGAACCTGTCGGACAACTTGAAACGCTCTTATCAAAGCATGGCTACAACCAGAACCTGTCGGACATAACTGGACGCTCTGATCGAAGTATGGATACGACAATCACAACCTGTGTCGAGCACAACTTGAAACCCTTAATTATCGTAACGCGAAACGCTCTTATCAAAGTATGAATACTACAACCACGAGATGACAGGCAACTTGGCAAAACACTTATCAAATCCCATACAACCACCACGAGATGACAGACAACTTGGCAAAACACTTATCAAATCCCATACAACCACCACGAGATGACAGCTTGGCAAAACACTTATCAAATTCCATACCACCACGACCTGTCGGACGTAACTTGAAACGCTACTAGGGTCACGTGAAAGGTGGAGACGGAACAGCGCCAGGTAAGCAACCGTAAGGTCACGTGAAAAGTTTGGTAGAGATGGAACAGGGCCAGGTAAGCAGCCTTAAGGTCACGTGAAAGGTGGAGACGGAACAGGGCCAGGTAAGCAACTTTAAGGTCACGTGAAAGGTTAAGTAGGGATGGAACAGGATCAGGTAAGCAACCTTAAGGTCAGGTGGAGGCGGAACAGGGCCAGTTAAGCAACTTTAAGGTCACGTGAAAGGTGGAGGCGGAACAGGGCTAGGTAAGCAACTTTAAGGTCAGGTGAGAGGTGGAGACGGAACAGGGCCAGGTAAGCAACTTTAAGGTCACGTGAAAGGTGGAGACGGAACAGGGCCTGGTAAGTAACCTCAAGGTCACGTGAAAGAGACGGAACAGGGCCAGGTAAGCAAGCTTAAGGTCACGTGAAAGGCTAGGTAGAGATGGAACAAGGCCCGGTAAGCAACCTTAAGGTCACGTGAAAGGTTAGGTAGAGATGGAACAAGGCCAGGTAAACAACCTTAAAGTCACGTGAAAGGTGGAGACGGAACAGGGCCAGGCAAGCAGCCTTAAGGTCACGTGAAAGGCGGAAACGGAATGTGGGAACGGGGCCAGTCAAGGCCAGGGCTGTGGCACTATGGCAGGTAAAGTAGCCAGAAAGAAATTTAGCACTATGGCAGGTAAAGTAGCCAGAAAGAAATTTAGCACTATGGCAGGTAAAGTAGCCAGAACGAAATTTAGCACTGTGGCAGGTAAAGCAGCCTGAAAGAAATTTAGCACTATGGCAGGTAAAGTAGCCAGAACGAAATTTAGCACTGTGGCAGGTAAAGCAGCCTGAAAGAGATTTAGCACTATGGCAGGTAAGGTAGCCAGAAAGAAATTGAGGACTATGGCAGGTAAAGCAGCCAGAAAGAAATTTAGCACTAGGGCAGGTAAAGTGGCCACAGAGAAACTTAGCACTACGGCAGGTAAAGTAGCGAGAAAGAAATTTAGCACTAGGGCTGGTAAAGTAGCCAGAACGAAATTTAGCACTATGGCAGGTAAAGTGTCCAGAGAGAAACTTAGCACTACGGCAGGTAAAATAGCCAGAAATAAATTTAGCACTATGACAGGTAAAGTAGCCAGAAAGAAATTTAGGACTATGGCAGGTAAAGTAGTCAGAAAGAAATTCAGGACTATGCAGGTAAAGTAGCCAGAAAGAAATACAGCACCATGGTAGGTAAAGTAGCGAGAAATAAATTTAGCACTACGCTAGCTAAAGAGGCCAGAAAGAAATTTAGTACTACGGCAGGTAAAGTAGCCACAGTAATTTGCCACTATGGCAGGTAAAGTGGTCAGAGTAATTCAGTACTACGGCAGGTAAAGTGGTCAGAGTAATTTAGTACTACCGCAGGTAAAATGGCCAGAGAGAATACTTTAGTACTATGGCAGGTAAAGTGGCCAGAGAGTAATTTAACACTATGGCAGGTAAAGTAGCCAGAAATAAATTTAGCATTATGGCAGGTAAAGTGGCCAGAGAGAAATTTAGCACTACGCTAGCTAAAGAGGCCAGAAAGAAATTTAGTACTACGGCAGGTAAAGTAGCCACAGTAATTTGCCACTATGGCAGGTAAAGTGGTCAGAGTAATTCAGTACTACGGCAGGTAAAGTGGTCAGAGTAATTTAGTACTACCGCAGGTAAAATGTCCAGAGAATACTTTAGTACTATGGCAGGTAAAGTGACCAGAGAGTAATTTAACACTATGGCAGGTAAAGTAGCCAGAAATAAATTTAGCATTATGGCAGGTAAAGTGGCAGAGAGAAATTTAGCACTACGCTAGCTAAAGAGGCCAGAAAGAAATTTAGTACTACGGCAGGTAAAGTAGCCACAGTAATTTGCCACTATGGCAGGTAAAGTGGTCAGAGTAATTCAGTACTACGGCAGGTAAAGTGGTCAGAGTAATTTAGTACTACCGCAGGTAAAATGGCCAGAGAATACTTTAGTACTATGGCAGGTAAAGTGGCCAGAGAGTAATTTAACACTATGGCAGGTACAGTAGCCAGAGTAATTTAGTACTATGGCAGGTACAGTAGCCAGAGTAATTTAGTACTATTGCAGATAAAGTTACCAGAAAGTAATTTAGTACTATGGCAGGTAACGTGGCTAGAGAGTAATTTAGCACTATGGTAGGTACAGTAGCCAGAGTAATTTAGCACTATGGCAGGTACAGTAGCCAGAGTGATTTAGTACTATGGCAGGTAAGATGGCCAGACAGTAATTTAGCACTATGGTAGGTACAGTAGCCAGAGTAATTTAGCACTATGGCAGGTACAGTAGCCAGAGTGATTTAGTACTACGGCAGGTAAAGTGGCCAGAGAGTAATTTTGCACTATGGTAGGTACAGTAGCCAGAGTGATTTAGTACTATGGCAGGTAAAGTGGCCGGAGATAACTTTAGTAAAGCGGAATCAGGATACTGCCAAGGCAAGGACTTTATATGCCTAAATTTAATGACGTCAGCGTGCATACCTGTGTATCCTGCTCCGGCATCTGCAAAATAAAAGAACTATATAATTTGGCACGGACAAACATTACTCTCGTGAGAACAGCAAACAACAAAAACTTGTACCTTTGTGTGGTCACCAAAGAGCAAACGTACAATTTACCTATGTGTGGTTACCAAACGGCAAACTTACCCTTGTGTGGTACCACAAGGCAAACTTACCAGTGTGTGGTTACCAAATGGCAAACGCACCCTTGTGTAGTTACCAAATGGCAAACGTACCATTGTGTAGTTACCAAATGCCAAACCTACCGTTGACTGGTAACCAAATGGCCTACTTACCCGTGTGTGGTTACCAAATGCCAAAGCTACCGTTGTGTGGTTACCAAATGCCAAACCTACTATTGAGTGGTAACCAAATGGCAAACTTACCCTTGTGTGCTTACCAAATACCAAACCTACCGTTGTGTGGTTACCAAATGCCAAACCTACCGTTGAGTAGTAACCAAATGGCAAAAGTACCCGTGTGTGGTTACCAGATACCAAACTTACCTTTGTGTGGTTACCAAATGCCAAACGTACCCTTGTGTGGTTACCAAATACCAAACGTATCCTTGTGTGGTTACCAAATGCCAAACCTACCGCTGAGTGGTTACCAAATAGCAAACGTACCCTTGCGTGGTTACCAAATAGCAAACGTACCCTTGTGTGGTTACCAAATGCCAAACTTACCCTTGTATGGTTACCAAATGCTAATCTTACCGTTGAGTATTTACTAAATGCCAAACGTACCGCTGAGTGGTTACCAAATGCCAAACTTACCGCTGTTTGGTCAACAAATGGCCAACTTCTGCGGACAAACATTACAAGCGTGCGAAAACCAAACGACAAACTTACACTCACAAACGTTACACCTCTATTCACGCCAACAGGCAGCTTAACGTACAGACGATACAACCGTATGCGCACATAAAGGCAAACACACAGGAATAAATGCTACCCTTGTGTCTACACAAAATGGCCAACGTACACGGACACGTGTGTGGAAAACAAATGGCAGACGTACACGGATACATGTGTGGAAAACAAATGGCAAATGTACACGGATACATGTGTGGAACACAAACTGGCAAACGTATACGGATACATGTGTGGAAAACAAATGGCAAACGTACACGGATACATGTGTGGAAAACAAATGGCAAACGTACACGGATACATGTGTGGAAAACAAATGGCAAACGTACACGGATACATGTGTGGAAAACAAATGGCAAACGTACACGGATACATGTGTGGAAAACAAATGGCAAACGTACACGGACAAACGTTACATCCGTGAGAGCACCAGTGGCAAAGCTACACGGCCAAATGTTGGACATGTGCGGACAGCCAAAGGCAAACGTACACAGCAGACACATGTTACACACTGACATATGCGAACACAAAATCGAAACGTACAGCGACACACGTCATACTCAAGTGGACATACAACGGCAATCTTGCACAGCAAATGTTACACGTTTGGGACATTAACGGCTGACCTACAGGGACAAATGTTACACGTATGGGACATTAATGGCTGACCTACAGGGACAAATGTTACACGTATGGGACATTAACGGCTGACCTACAGGGACAAATGTTACACTCGTGAGGACAAAAATGGCAAACTTATACAGATAAATTGTACACATGTGTGGGCATAAAATGACAAGCTTCCACGGACAATTCGTTACACTAGTGTGGATACCCAATGGCGAAAACATATACGTACAAACGTTATGCTCGTTTTGAGACAGGAACAAACGTTACACTTGTGTGGACAAACGTTACA
>OY757548.1:1156894-1158503 GCA_963584105.1 Alviniconcha strummeri
GGTTAACCAGTAGGTCAGAGAGTGGCCCCGGCGGTGACTCCGCCAGTCAGATCACTACGGCGGAAAACGAAACCAAGACGCACGCGTCTTTCCCACCAGTTTCGTATTCCGCTCAGCTTAGATCAATGATCAATCTGAACATCGCAAAAAGAAAAGAGGAAGAGGAGCAGGACATTTCTCATCCGCACCATTGTACTGCGACATACTTCCAGTTGAGCCATCGCGGAAACAGAGCAAGGCAGACAACTGTTGTCTTCGCCATTATCTCGGCCATTCATATTTTGAGTTATTTGCCTTTCTTCATCCTCGTTATCACTCGGGCTTTTTCGGACAACTCTGGCGAGAAGCCTAGCTTTGGGGACATATTAACGAGTCGGTTGCACATAATGTCACACGCTGCCATTCCGATTGTGTACGTGTTTGGCAATCCTTACTTCAGGAGAACATTGTTGAAGATTTTGATCTGCCGTAGAGAAGTCATCTGAAACAGTGTGTGTGTGTGTGTGTGTGTGGGGGGGGGGGGGGGGGGGGGGGGGGAGGGGGGAGTGCGTGCGTGCGTGCGTGCGTGCGGATGTGTGTCTGCCCGAGTTTATGCGTGCTTTCGATGACAGAATCTCTCTTTCAATATTTACCTCTTCTTCTTTTTTTTCTTTTTTCTTCTTCTTTTTTTTCCCCTTTTTCTTTTTTCTTTTTTTTTTTCTTTTCTTTTTTTCTTCTTTTTTTTTCTTCTCTTTTTTAATGCACATGTATGTGTTTTTTGGACCGTTTTTTCCCGCATATATTTTATGCTTGCTTCGTAACTACTTTCATGCTCAACTTGAGGCCGTTCACGTCCGTCATGTACAAGTTCCGTCACACTTAACATTACAGTTGAAGACAGATAATGTTTGCAGTGCATATATACACACATAATTAATGGTTAGATAATTTTAAGTTATTTACCTTTTGACATTTTTTTTAAATATATGTATTTTTTTATTTGAATTTGGTTTAAATATACATGCGCACATACATTCAAACATGCATGCATGCATGCTGATATATCTTTTGCATTCATTCTTTGATTGCTCTAGGCAAGAAATACATTCTGCCGCAATGAGGTCTGCAGACGATCAGAGCAAAGTACGATTGTGTGTGTGTGTGTGTGTGTGTGTGTGTGTGTGTGTGTGTGTGTGTGTGTGTGTGTGTGTGTGTGTGTGTGTGTGTGTGTGTGTGTGGAGGAAGGGGGGGGGTGACATGATGACATGATGACATGGTGACATGGTGACATGATGACATGGTGACATGGTGACATGATGACATGATGACATGGTGACATGGTGACATGATGACATGGTGACATGATGACATGATGACATGCAGGCAGGGCTTCTAGTTTCAGCTGCGTTCGTACAAGTTCCCTGGCAATCTTGTGCAGCATAGAAACGTCAGATCTTGTACCCGTTGCCGTTGCTGTTGTTGTTGCTGCTACTTTTGTTGTTGTTGCTGCTGTTATTGCTTTTTCAAACTCTTTTGTTGTTGCTGTTGTTGTTGTTGTCCTTCTTCTTCTTCTTCTTCTTCTTCTTCTTCTTCTTCTTCTTCTTCTTCTTCTTCTTCTTCTTCTTCTTCT
>OY757548.1:1158703-1194291 GCA_963584105.1 Alviniconcha strummeri
TGAATCCATTGATGACTGTGCAGAACATTTTAATACTATATTTTTCGAAGCCGCCTGCAATTGCATGCCTGTAAAAACCGTTACAATTCGCTCTAAAGATGTTGCCCGAATAAATGCAGACAATCGCTGGGCTATAAAACAGAGGTAAGGTTGTTTAAAAAAGCAAAACGCGGCAATAAAGACGAAGACTGGCGAGCTTATCGGACTTATAGAAACTTAGTAACAACTAAGATCAGTTAGAGACAGAAAACTGGAAAATTTTAATGAACTTGATTTAGACTGAGGCATCTGACCCAAAACAGTTCGGTACTAAGGAATGGTGGAAATTGGTAAAACAATTTATGAATAAAAAAGGCATATCCGATGGCATAGTTCCTCCCAGCTTCTTCAGTGGTACTTTGTATTCTTCCAGCGAAGACAAGGCTAACGCTTTTAATGTTTATTTTATTCAACAATCAACATTAGACAATCCAAACGAAAATACTCCGGATGTGGAGTACACTGAATCTGAAATCACTGATAATATACTTACACACGCTGACGAACATAATGTAATAAAAATATTTAGACAAATCAAAGGCAACAGTGCCCGATATGATTCATAACAAATTACTATTAGCTACCGTTGACATTATTACTTAACCCTTAACCATCATATTTAACCGCTGTTTGAACGAAGGTATCTTTCCAAACATTTGGAAGATTGCTCATGTAACGCCACTACATAAAAAAGGACCCGAAAATCCATGTAACAGTTATCGTCCTATTTCGCTGGCAGAGTTCAGGAGCTGTGTGAAAGTCGAGGTGGCCGTCCTGGGCTCTCCGTCCTAACGAGCCTTCTGGTTTCCGTGGACGTAAAGAATTATTGAACCGTGC
The DNA here is from genome assembly GCA_963584105.1 of Alviniconcha strummeri. NCBI lineage: Eukaryota > Metazoa > Mollusca > Gastropoda > Provannidae > Alviniconcha > Alviniconcha strummeri. The sequence continues at coordinate 1,159,580 of OY757548.1, forward strand.
TTCGGCACTGGTCACAACTTGTCCCTAATATGTCAACTGACATCTGAGGACATTAAGCATCAATTCATCATATTTCGCTGGTGAGCCGGTTCACGCGGCCGGCCTAGGCGTAGGCTGGTAAGCAGAAGGACCTCGGTTCGATACCGCTTCGGCTGTCCTTGGCTCTTCAGGTTGTGATTTGTGGACACTGTCTTGTGACTTTGTCTGTCACTTCCTACTGAAACATTAAAGCCCATCTTAATGCAGGAATCATTCTGGTGGTGACAGTGTAGCGATAGGTATATAGTCTCCCTCTTCAGTCCCCAACCTCCACGGCCCCCTTCAGCCCCCCTTCTCCCCGTCCCCAATAAGCCTTATGGTTTATGTGGACGTTAAGCACCATTAAGTTAGTATTTCGCTGAGTGAGCAAGCGGAAGGACCTCGGTTCTGTCAGTAAATACTGAGTAAATTTCGACTAGTTGCTAACTGTAACTTAAACTGGTTACGGCTTATTCAGACGCCACTTCTTAGAACTTGAGACCCAGTCTGTCCATGCGGAAATACAGCAGAAACATCAGAGCATTTCCCACTACACTGTCCCTTTTATAATAGTTATAAAACCACTTTAGTATGAACTAGATGAGAACGAAAGAAATATAAGACCACTGCTACATTTGGAAACGGCATTAAGTTTTTTTTTTTTTTTTTTTGCTGTACTGTCCACGATTTCAGTTTTGCGTCAAACCGACCGCTTGTAAATCTGTAAAAGTCTGGTTAAATTAACGTGTTTATGAATGATACAAGGGAAGAAGTACATGCAAAGTTTGACTCTCTCCCTGTGTCTGTCTCTCTCAGATCAATATAACATTTAGTTCAGTCGCAGTATTTGCTTAGTGTTTTTATCCCCCGCCCCCTCCTCACCTTTTTTGTTTTTGCTTTTTGTTTCAGTTGTTGTTGTTTTGGTCTTTGGCCGTTTGTTTTGTTGCCTCAGACTTTTCAAGTTGACAACAATTTTCCATGAGTTGCCATCCGAGGAATGTCTGTGTAATTATCACTGACTGATCATGTCTGAGCGGGTCAACTCAGTCACACTGACTCAAATAAGCGTACTGCTTTTGTGTTTCCTGTACTAGTATTTGTTGAATTTATGATTACGATGAATGAATAAACTGAATTTTGTTTAAACCAATAAAAATTAAAAAATAAATTTAAAAAATCGTTCCTTCGTTCGTTGGTTCAGTGATTCTGCACGAGCGCTCTAGGTCTCGCCAGTTCTGTTTGGTGATATTGAGTTTCAGTTGTTGCCGGAGTGCCTTATAATTTAAGTACGCCATCTTTTTAACGGCCTAGTTTTGTGTAGTTTTGATCTTGTGTCTGAGAATGCGAGCAGTCAGCTTTGTTTCAGCTTCTTTTTTCTTCTTTTTTTCTCGTTTCTTTTGTTTGTGTGTGTGTGTGTGGGGGGGGGGGGGGGGGGGGGGGGGGAGAACAGCAAGGCACTGGCGAAAACCCATTTGATTTTATGTCTACCTCGGTCCAAATCCTGTTCCGTGTTTATTCAACATCTGTTACTGTAACCGGACCTGCGGCCTGTTCCTCATTTTAGGTTCAGGGGGAGGCTGGAGATTGCCAAGGAGAGACACTCACACTGGAATAAACCATTGTCTCTAATCATCCTCATGTAGTGTGCCTTTCAATGTCAAGTTCCTCGCGTTGTGTTCAAAATCACTACGATCGACCGACCTTGGTATCCAGAAAAAAAACTGTGTTAGTGTGTGTGTTTTTGTCCGCTCCTCAGAGGTAGGTGTGCCGTTTCACTACTGTATGCACTTATGCCACTTAAAACAGACACTAGACAAAAGATAAGTGGAGACAGAAGTTGTACACATGTACCGTGAACATGACGAAAACACTGAGGCACGCTCACAAACCTGCGCACTGACCACACTCCGTCTCAGTACATACTCCCATTATAGCGACGAACCACTGAAATAAAGAAATGCATACAGTTTTATTTACACTACCGCATGTTACACATACAGTACACACAAGAGCAAACCAAACTGACGCATGACTATGCCTAACCTACGCGGCACTAAACCATAGTTAACTTAGCTACCGGCATAGGCTCAGTACCAGTTACCTACAAAAGTAAGTTGCACCCTTGCCGCACTGACTAATACTTGCACCGTTTGCAGCACAAGAAGACAAACAAACAGAAACTTAACTAACGGCTCGCACTTTGCAGCACGAGTCTTCTAATAACTTAACGTGACATGCGTGCCCGCACTTTGCAGCACAGGTCTCTTAATTACTAAACATGCGTGCCCACACTTTGCAGCACAGGTCTCTTAATAACTAAACATCAGTGCGTCAGTGCCCGCACTAGTGCAGCACAGGTCTCTTAATTACTAAACATGCGTGCCCGCACTTTGCAGCACAGGTCTCTTAATTACTAAACATGCGTGCCCGCACTTTGCAGCACAGGTCTCTTAATTACTAAACATGCGTGCCCGCACTTTGCAGTACAGGTCTCTTAATTACTAAACATGCGTGCCCACACTTTGCAGCACAGGTCTCTTAATTACTAAACATGCGTGCCCACACGGGGGGGGGGGGGGGGGGGGGGGTTGGACTAGCACTTTTCAGCACCAAGTCCTCTAACTAAGGGAAGAGTAACACACTTTTCAGCATGTAGACTCGAGGGGTAGGGGTTGACCAGCACTTTTCAGCACTGACATGGTACAGAAACCGGGCAGGCACTGTCTTTTATACCGCACCGCGCGGCACCGGCCAGTCGCTGGCAGGCAGCGTCCGACTGGAGAGAAGGGGTGGGGGAACTCAGGGCCCGTAACTCGAGCTAGCTTGCACAGCTCTCCCGCTACAGTTACGAAACTCGAAAAGTCGCGCGACCAGTGGTTAGAAAGTTCGGTGATTGCGTGTGTGAGTAGCTATCAACGTCTATGTAGCATAGCATTCATCAGTTTATTTGTTGCCTGCTGGAACCCTACGTTCGGACATTTGGCCGATGAATATTGCTGGATTTTGAGAACTTCCAAGAAAGGGGGGGAATCGATCCAGACTGAGTGAGTACAGATCTGTAAAAACTGATTATAATTATATTATTCTTCATTATGACTGTTAAAAACAACAACAGGATAATCAGTTGCACGTGTACACACGGGTGTGGATACATGCGCACACACACATGTATAAATATATATGTATATTTCGCGTGTGTGTGTGTGTGTGTGTGTGGGGGGGGGGGGGGGTTGGGGGGGCGCGTTGAGAGAGCACTCTGGAAAGCGAAGTTAGGCGCGACATGGAGCGTGGTCGCCACATACTGACATGGGCTGACCGTTCTTTGCTAGGCTTTGTGCCCGCCCTCAGATTTCTCTGGAGTCAAGTTACGTGCAGACTCAACAGACGTCCTTCGGATGAGACTGTAATTAAGCATAAACTGAGGACCCCCTATTATGCCTATACATATTTTGTATGGATCCATCATTACATACATGTATAATATGTAATGCAAAATGATCACATCATACATGTTTCTTTGTCCGCACCATCACTGACTGGAGCCATTTCAGTGACGACCAGGTGAAGGCACCAAAGCTGAGGACTTCAAAGGATGGATCACCACAATGTACAAGATCAAGAGTAACACTAACAGGTTAAAGATCCTGCAGTCCATGTCAGTTGTCATTGTGGATCATCAGAGTTGGATGGATTTTGGAAACAAGATAACACATCATGCACTAAAAGTGTCACACTCACAGTCTTCATACTATTGAAGTTGGACACACTGGGGAAGAAAAAGAAAGCAGATGTGTTACAATCAAGGATGGTGAATTGTTGCATTAACACAGGGTGTTAGACTGTCACTAGTGTTACTGTTAGTGTTACTAAGTTCTGTAGTACTACTAACAGTACTAACACTAGTAACAGTGGTAGACTGTTAGTGTTACTGTTAGTACTACTACTGCTATTACAGTATTACTATTACTAGTATTACTACTATTACTTGTTATTAGTGTTCCAGATTTTAAAAAGTAAATGTTAACAATAACATGCTTCATCACCATAGCACTTTAAGTTTAACACTAATAACATTAACAGTCCACACTAACGACACACAGGCACAGATGCACACTACACACACACACACACACACACACACACACACACACACAACACACACACACACACACACACACACACACACACACACACACACACACACACACACACACAACACACACACACACACACACACACACACACTCTCTCTCTCTCTCTCTTCTTCTCTCTCTCTCTCTCAAGCACTCTCTCTCTGACTCTGAATCTGATTAGATGTTCTACTGCCTTATTTACTGGTTGTATGCTCATAATGTATTTATAACTGAGTGATGTGTACATGCATGTGTGCATCCAGCGCTGTGAACACGCTGTGTTTTGTGTGGACATTTTCATGTCACATGTGTACAATTTCACTCACTCATTCATGCCTATGGCTATGATGCCTGTAATTTTATATTTACTTTATGCCTACAATGCTGTTATTGTGTTAAGGGACAGGAGCCTGTGACCCTTGCCTTTTGAAACATTTAGCATTATTATAATAATAAAACTAATACTGTAGCAATATTTCCATAGGGCCCTATTTCTAGATATCTTTAGATACATTATATATTTTTTGTCCTTGCCTTTTTACTCTAGTACCTTTTGAGGTTTTCCATCACCTGCCAGTTATAAATTATCATTTTGTTGTTGCTGTAATATTCACTGTACAGGTCATGCATTGGCCATTGAGTCCCATCAAGTTCCTATACAGGTCCACAGGATTTGACAGAATCAATAACATGTCATGTGCAGGAGTTATCCAAGATATCCGTGAGTCATGGCTCAAAGTCAAAGAAGCATCCACTGGTTCCGCAAAGGCTTGCGTCTCCATGACAACCCAGCGTTGTTGGCAGCGTGTGAAAATGCGTCACACCTCTACCCTGTCTTTTTCATGGACCCCTACTTTGTCAAGGGCAGCAACTATCGTGTGGGCATCAACAGGTGGCGCTTTTTGCTGGAGTCGCTGCAAGATCTGGATGCTGGTCTGCGCAAACTGAACTCAAGGTTTGGTGGGATAATAATAATAATTATATATTTTATGTAGCGCGTCAACAACAATTATATGAGCTCTTAGCACTGTACAAATCAACAAATATAAAAGAAGACACATCAGTATGTTACTAGACTTTAAGTTTAACCTAAAACAAAAATTAAAAAAGGTTTCTAATCAGAGACAGTTAATAGCAGCATAACTAGAGCAATGATAATTAAGGCGATTGTTCTGTGATGCTGATACTGTTAATGTTACTAACACTAGTAATAGTGGTTGTTTGCAGTGCTTCTTTGCCTGCTAAAATGTGTAGAGTTTCTCATCTGGGTGGTGGGTGTTCGAAACCTGCTGTGCTGCTGTCTCAGGTGTGTTTTTGTGTGTGCGTGAACTTGCCTTTTACAGATGCTCTAGCATACAGGAGTAAACCTTTTTAACGTTTTGCTCTTGAGTCTTATCAAGTAGTAGTTTGCTGACACAGATCTGGCTCCATAGATCTGTAGAGGAGTTTATAATTGCCTCTCGTCTTGAATACGACATTGCTCAACTCAAATGAATGGAGTCTGCATGTCCTGTACTCTCCCTGTGTGTTTGTTGCACAGACTGTTTGTGGTTCAAGGCAGCCCCCAAGACCTGCTCCCCAAGCTGTTCAAGGAATGGAAAATCACCCGTCTGACCTTTGAGGTGGACACAGAACCCTTCGCTCTGAAGCGGGATGAGGCAGTGGAGCAGCTGGGCAGGTCACATGATGTGGAGATCATTAAGCTCGTCTCACACACTTTGTATGATGTGGAGAAGTAAGTGGGGAGGGTTTCTTTGCTTTTAAAATATATACTATATGGAATTTAGAACTGAACCCAGCTATTGAAAAAAATGACCATCAGGAGAGACATGACCTGTCTTTTAATTTTATATGAGAATTAAAATCATTATCTTCAAGCCTGATCCTGCTGCTGTAATTTTTCCCTGAAGACCTCCCATCTTTCAAGACCACTGTAATTTATCATTTATAGGTAGGGATATATATACATTTGGTTTCACATGTCAGTCAGCTGCTGATTCTCACATTGTCAGTTTCCACTTCAGTATGAATGGCTGGACATGCTCACCCTGTCTTCATGCAGGAGGTGGTGACTACAAGTAGGTAGGTCCAGCCAAATTTTGAAACGCAAGCAATGCAATCCATTAATATGTGATATTAAAGAGGGTCACAAGGCAAGTACACAAACCAAATTTCATTAATTTATCTATAATATTTTTTTGAGAATTCACCCTTCAAATAGGCATCATTTTAGGCATTTTATGCGCATTTTACAAAATGCCATTTTTGTATGGCTCTAGCATAAAAATTATGCATCACACATCCACCCAACTTGTTTTACACAGTGTCTGCACTATATAGACTAAACACAATTTTTTCAGTAGTCATCCTTACTCAAATATTGGAGATGCAGAGGGCCAAAAATGGACAAATCACAAATTTTGACATTGTCCTATTGCCAATCTTTGACGGTACCGTGACAAGATCAAACATAACATGGGAATGGAAAGAGGTACAACCATAATTCAGGTATCAACTGATTCAGCATTAATTAGACAATACAAATTCACAAGTCTAAAGAAATGCAAGCTAAACTTTACCTACAGAGGCAAGTTTCCATGAGAAAAAAGGGTGCAAATATCCTGCGAATCTTTGATGGTAAAAGCATTAAAGCAAATCAAACTCTGGAATGGAAAGAGATACAGCCATGGTTCTGGTATCTGCAGATTCAGCATTAATCAGAGAAGGGAAATGCACAGCATATGGAAATTTAGGCAAATTTGAGATATATAGACTTGTTTGAATGAGGAAAAGAAGTTAAAATCTGCACTCCAAGTGTGGCCTCGTAGTAGATGTTGAAGCCTGCCTCGCTTTCTAGGGCCAATTCTTTCCTCATGATGATGAAACTGATCATCCTCTGAAATCGTTAACAAAAAAATATATAAACAAACAGGTACAAAATATTTATTTCAATATAAACAGCACACTAACACTTAATACTCACCAATTAAATACACTTAATACTCACTGATGAAATTATCAAATTCTGAAGTTTAGTTGTAAATAACAGTTACTTGACTTTGTGTGAATCATGCAGTAAAAACTTGAGAAATAAATAAATCAGAAAGGTACAAACAGAAGGAAGCAGACAAGAACTAATTTTCAGGTATCTGACTACTACTACCAGTCTCAGCTATTGAAACGAAACCCGACTGGAGTCACTCTCTCCATTATTTAACAATACTTTAAAAAAACTTCCCTACTTTAGATAAAAAACTGGATTATTAAGGCAAAGTAAACTAACAAAAATTGGAGTCCCACATCAATGACATTAAAAAATGTACATGCTCAAAACTGTATTTAACGTTGCTCTGTGAGTATTTTATTTGCCCCACCCCCACATTTGATGTGGCTCTTGAAGTGTGTGTGTGTGTGTGTGTGTGTGTGTGTGTGTGTGTGTGTGTGTGTGTGTGTGTGTGTGTGTGATTATTTGTTTCCAGTCCAGTCTTGCTTACTGACTTAGTTACTTCTGTCTTGTTACCATAGTCTTGTCTTGTCAATCATGCTTGCAAAATGCTAAACAAATACCAAAAAACTTGTCATTATTACTCTCTTTTTTTAAAACCCCCACCACCCTTGTAATTATTATTATTATATGCAAAGATTGAAAGAATTGTGTAATTTTTAGCCAGTGTGCCAGGTCTTCCATGTGCACAAAAGGTGGAAGAAAAAACAAACAAGAAATTATTAATTCTTCAGAAGCAGATATAATTCCAAACTCTCAATATAACATTAATTTTGGCTTGTGGGTCGCTTTTATTTTGTTTTGTCTAGATGAGCAGATTTACTGTAGAAAAAACATATGGGTCGTGACTGCATCGTCTGCTAGCTAAATCAGAGTTATTGTCCTTGACAAGAAAAACAAATATATTTAAAAAAAATCATTCACTTGCTAAATTTCCTTTAAAAAAATTCACTGTTGAGAACATCCACCATACATCATGTTTTTGTCAATTCAGATTTATGGGGAAAGAAATTACTACTTCTACAGCAGTTTGCATTTCGGAGGAAATAATGAGAAGATAACTCTGTAATGTTGTTTAAACTACGGCCAGGCCACAACAAATTTGCTTCAGTTGCATTCAGAGAGATGTAAACAGCACAAAAATACAGATATGGAAACTCACTTAGTTATTGCTAAAATAGAAAACGTACCAAGGTTTCTTTCCAGTTCCTCCAGGGTGAGCATCTTTTGCGCTGCTCGTGTAGTCGCAGACTTTAGCAATCGCGCAACTCAAGCAGACAAAATCTAGGGGGTCTCCAATTTCCATTGCACAGGAACTCTTACAGGAACTAGCTTCTGGATCAAACTATCCATCATTTTAAAGAGCAAAAATTTACCAGATTCAGTATGGTGCATTTAAACTTTTTTGGTGTAAATCTAAGGTAAAAATGAACGTATTTTTCGACTCAGTTTTTGCTGTGGTAGAAAACAAAGAATTTAAACAAATTTCATAACGGATAAATCTACAGGAATTGCTCTTTCTAAAAGTTATAACTTCATGTGTGTACGTTTTTCTTGTAAAAGTTCCCAGTGGTTTTCCAAACACAACCGTTTTCCAACCGCTCATCTGACTTTCGACATCAGAATCATGCTCAGTTTCTGACTGCTTGGTGTGTTCATTAAAACTTCTTCCAAACTCACATCATTCACGCACAAAATAATGGCATCAACAGGTTGTAAAAAGATCGTTTTTTGCCTGACAGTAGTTTTTATTGACTAACTGCACAGAACAAGGCAGATATGACAAGTTGAAAATGAGCAATATTTGCCTAGTGATGACCATGTTACCCAGCGCTAAAGAGAGGCTGGTCCTACCTACTACAAGTACAAGCTGTCCGACTCTGTATTGTGACAGGACGGTCGCCAGGAACGGGGGATCCCCGCCACTGTCCTACCAGCGACTGCAGACACTCCTCACACAGCTGGGGCCACCACCCACACCGGTGCTGCCACTCGCCCCCTCACACCTGAAAGGTGTGTTACATGTGTGGTTCTGTTTACCTCGTTACACCTGAAAGGTCTGTTACACATGTGGTTCTGTTTACCTCATTACACCTGAAAGGTCTGTTACACATGTGGTTCTGTTTACCTCATTACACCTGAAAGGTCTGTTACACATGTGGTTCTGTTTACCTCATTACACCTGAAAGGTCTGTTACACATGTGGTTCTGTTTACCTCATTACACCTGAAAGGTCTGTTACACATGTGGTTCTGTTTACCTCATTACACCTGAAAGGTCTGTTACACATGTGGTTCTGTTTACCTCATTACACCCGAAAGGTCTTACACATGTGGTTCTGTTTACCTCATTACACCCGAAAGGTCTGTTACACATGTGGTTCTGTTTACCTCATTACACCTGAAAGGTCTGTTACACATGTGGTTCTGTTTACCTCATTACACCCGAAAGGTCTTACACATGTGGTTCTGTTTACCTCATTACACCCGAAAGGTCTGTTACACATGTGGTTCTGTTTACCTCATTACACCTGAAAGGTCTTACACATGTGGTTCTGTTTACCTCATTACACCTGAAAGGTCTGTTACACATGTGGTTCTGTTTACCTCATTACACCTGAAAGGTCTGTTACACATGTGGTTCTGTTTACCTCATTACACCTGAAAGGTCTGTTACACATGTGGTTCTGTTTACCTCATTACACCCGAAAGGTCTTACACATGTGGTTCTGTTTACCTCATTACACCCGAAAGGTCTGTTACACATGTGGTTCTGTTTACCTCATTACACCTGAAAGGTCTGTTACACATGTGGTTCTGTTTACCTCATTACACCTGAAAGGTCTGTTACACATGTGGTTCTGTTTACCTCATTACACCCGAAAGGTCTGTTACACATGTGGTTCTGTTTACCTCATTACACCCGAAAGGTCTGTTACACATGTGGTTCTGTTTACCTCATTACACCTGAAAGGTCTTACACATGTGGTTCTGTTTACCTCATTACACCCGAAAGGTCTGTTACACATGTGGTTCTGTTTACCTCATTACACCCGAAAGGTCTGTTACACATGTGGTTCTGTTTACCTCATTACACCCGAAAGGTCTGTTACACATGTGGTTCTGTTTACCTCATTACACCTGAAAGGTCTTACACATGTGGTTCTGTTTACCTCATTACACCCGAAAGGTCTGTTACACATGTGGTTCTGTTTACCTCATTACACCTGAAAGGTCTGTTACACATGTGGTTCTGTTTACCTCATTACACCCGAAAGGTCTTACACATGTGGTTCTGTTTACCTCATTACACCCGAAAGGTCTGTTACACATGTGGTTCTGTTTACCTCATTACACCCGAAAGGTCTGTTACACATGTGGTTCTGTTTACCTCATTACACCCGAAAGGTCTTACACATGTGGTTCTGTTTACCTCATTACACCCGAAAGGTCTGTTACACATGTGGTTCTGTTTACCTCATTACACCTGAAAGGTCTGTTACACATGTGGTTCTGTTTACCTCATTACACCCGAAAGGTCTTACACATGTGGTTCTGTTTACCTCATTACACCCGAAAGGTCTGTTACACATGTGGTTCTGTTTACCTCATTACACCCGAAAGGTCTGTTACACATGTGGTTCTGTTTACCTCATTACACCTGAAAGGTCTTACACATGTGGTTCTGTTTACCTCATTACACCCGAAAGGTCTGTTACACATGTGGTTCTGTTTACCTCATTACACCTGAAAGGTCTGTTACACATGTGGTTCTGTTTACCTCATTACACCCGAAAGGTCTTACACATGTGGTTCTGTTTACCTCATTACACCCGAAAGGTCTGTTACACATGTGGTTCTGTTTACCTCATTACACCCGAAAGGTCTTACACATGTGGTTCTGTTTACCTCATTACACCCGAAAGGTCTGTTACACATGTGGTTCTGTTTACCTCATTACACCTGAAAGGTCTGTTACACATGTGGTTCTGTTTACCTCATTACACCCGAAAGGTCTTACACATGTGGTTCTGTTTACCTCATTACACCCGAAAGGTCTGTTACACATGTGGTTCTGTTTACCTCATTACACCCGAAAGGTCTGTTACACATGTGGTTCTGTTTACCTCATTACACCTGAAAGGTCTTACACATGTGGTTCTGTTTACCTCATTACACCCGAAAGGTCTGTTACACATGTGGTTCTGTTTACCTCATTACACCTGAAAGGTCTGTTACACATGTGGTTCTGTTTACCTCATTACACCCGAAAAGTCTGTTACACATGTGGTTCTGTTTACCTCATTACACCTGAAAGGTCTTACACATGTGGTTCTGTTTACCTCATTACACCTGAAAGGTCTGTTAGTGTTAAGCTTGTGGTTCTGCTTTCATCATCACACCTGAAAGGTGTGTTAGGCTTGTGGTTCTGCTTTCATCATCACACCTGAAAGGTGTGTTAGGCTTGTGGTTCTGCTTTCATCATCACACCTGAAAGGTGTGTTAGGCTTGTGGTTCTGCTTTCATCATCACACCTGAAAGGTGTGTTAGGCTTGTGGTTCTGCTTTCATCATCACACCTGAAAGGTGTGTTAGGCTTGTGGTTCTGCTCTCCCCATCATGCCTGAAAGGTTGTTGGTGATCACTTTTAATATAGCACTGTTCTCTTCTCTTGAGCAGACTCACTGCTCTCTAGCCACTAAAGTAGTTTACTTAAAGCACGGTTTGTTTGTTACATGGCTGGTACCACGTGAAACTGCTGCTGTCTCAGCGATCGTTGTGTGGATACCTCACAACCATGCACCAGTTTACAGTGTGACTGTAAATCAGTAAATTAGAATTGTTGACAATACCAATTAAAAAGGCAGTTTACAGTGTGGCTGTAAATCAGTAAATTAGAATTGTTGACAATACCAATTAAAAGGGCAGTTTACAGTGTCAATAAATTAGACAGAATGGTCGACAATACCTGTTTACAGTGTTGCTGTAAATCAATAAATTAAACAGAATGGTCGACAATACCAGCGTATCCTAGCCTTATGTGCTCTTTTATCACTAATAACAGGGGTAATATTGAAGGGACTAACTCATCACAAATTTGTGTTTGATGTTTGTAAATGACTTAGTGCCAAAAGGTGTGCATGAAAACAGGACAAAGGGGGTAGAAAATAAAGTTGATGATACATTGAAACTAGTTGAGTTTTTAGAATGTGCACAATGCTAGGAAATATTTCTTAAAAGCAAAATATAAAAACTTACGCACTTTTGGAGATATTTGCTGACAAAGGTAATAAAAGGCCTCATGTTGTACATCAGATATTACAACATGCATAGTTCATTGTGTCTTCAGTTTTGCACAAGTATGCACAAAATCAAGTCACACTATTAGTGCACATCACCCCTACTATGTTTGTGCCAAATTTTGTACACTCATATAATTTAACACATGATTATGACATGTTGATTGTTGTAATATCTGATGGGCGACATAAACCTATGACTCAACTTTTTTTTTTATATAACAAGTAACACACCCTTTCATGCAATATACTATAATCAGCCATACAAGTGCATGCAAAAACACAGTGAAAAGATTTTTTCTCAGTTTACATTTAATAACAAGTCAAAAATTAAATGAAACAAATATCTGTATTACATCAGTATTACAACAAAATAACATTTCCCCAATAGACGATCTTCGGAAATCCAGGGGACTGACGGGTGTAGAGCAGAGTAGGCCCGCTTTTGTTGGGGGTACATTGAAACTGTGGGAAAGATGGCAAGATACTTGTAAAAGAAGAAAAAATGCCTGTGAAACACTGCGCATGGGGTACTTGCAACTCGGACAGTAGGTATCGCGAGTCGTGTGAAGGTGTCCGGTTCGTCCCCTTCACCAAACCAAAGCAAGGGCTTCAGAAATGCATTCGCTGGATTAAATCTTGTGGGCGACCCCAGATTCAGTTCAATGTGGGCAAAATCATCAAGTGGACTTACATCTGCACCAAAGTAAATACATCCATACTATTTTCATGATGTGTGGTACGGATCATCAATATATCAAATGCAGGACTCCCCCCCTCCCCCCCCCCCCCTCCGCCCACGTCTGTATGGAGTTCACTCGGCGCCATTATCCGGCTGGCCGCGGCTAGTCCGATCAGCACAGTGACAGACGGTGTTGCGTAGCAGTTTCCGTGTTTGTTTTTAGTTCAGTCTTTACACGTGTTGCGTGTTTAATCAAACAGAAGTGTCGGCAAGTAAAAGTAATATCCAAGGAAGCGGTCGGAAATTCCTGGAACAATTTATACGTCATCTAGATCTTGATCTGAAATGCCACGCCATTTTAGAATTTAGGTCACAAATATCATCAGAATGATCCAAATAGGGTCATACGAAGCGAGCAAACAGAACATTTTCAACAAAAAGTGAGCTTCATCATATTTGTGCCCTTCGCTGTGCGTGTGCTCCTTTCCGCAGCTAATACTTCGTCTAGATCTAGCTTATGAGTAACCTTGCACGCTTCGCGAGTGCTGATGTCGGCAAAACAATCAATCGTGTACTGAGGACTCGCCAATTTGCAGACTGAATCAGTCACTTTTGTTGCAAATATTGTCTTCATTCGCTAGATATGACCCTATTAGAGCGATTCCGATGATATTTGTGGCCCAAAATGGTGTTTAAATGTTCAAGGAATTTTAGACCGCCTCATTACCAGCTCTTTTTCTTCTTCCCCCCCCCCACCCCCCCCCCCCCCCACTTTTTTTATATGCCCAGTCAGGACGATTTTTTTTTAAACACTCACTGGTGGTCGTATCACTATCAGTGTTAAATGGTGTTGATACTTTGAAAGTTAACTTACACAAATATTTCAGTTGATCTCTCCAAAGTGACACCCAGTGAAACACTAATGTACAAAAGTGTGTGTGTGTGTGTGTGTGTGTGTGTGTGTGTGTGTGTGTGTGTGGATGTTATTTAGACTTACATGTGTGTGTCTGTGTGCACGTGTGCGCATAAAACTCTGAAGTTAAGTATCCACATATATATATATAATACATGTGTGTGTGTGTGTGTGTGTGTGTGTGGAACAGAGTTAGGTGATTAGACAGAATGTGCAATAGTTTGGTGGGTTCATAGTAGTAGTGTTCATAGCAGTAGACTAGTGAAGGCATACAAATCAGAACGCTCAGTAGACAGGTGCATGCATGGTCCCTGTTTAGCATTTATTTAACACAGAGAAAAGAACTTGAATCAAATTCTAACAAGTAACATGGATCACAATGATACTGAACATTCATTCTGTCAGTATTTAGAAAAACATGTTCACATCCTGACAGAAGACAACAGGCTAAATCATTGACAGTTGTGGACCATGGATTATTGAACAAATAAATTTATGAATGCATAATTAAACAACTGAAAAGAGTAGGTAAAGGAATGAGAGTAAAATATCTTTGTTGTTGTTTTTATTAAGAAATTGATGATATAAAAAAAAATCTTCTGTCACTCGAAGTGGTCGGAATTTTGCACAGGATAATGAAGATTGAGTCATTTAAATGACCATTAGCAAGCAATGTGATGTGCTTAGTTGCTTTTTGTTGTTTTTGCTGTTGTGTGTGAGGATGGAATAAGAAATGTAGACGTAAACATTGTGTAAGATATGAAAATCTTCTTTTTGTTGTTGTGGCATGCAGAAGAATTCTGCTCAAGTCAGCAGTGATCAGTCTAACATGGTCAACACGACTCCAAAAGCCATGGGAACAAATCATGCAAACCCATGTGCCAGGGGCAACTGTATTTATGCAATAATGAAAACAATTAAAAAAGGCATGTCAACAGTTTATTTTACACTACCAGCTGTACATTGCAAATCATGTATGTGTTAACAAAACACTTCAGCTACACCAGGGTGTCACATAATAGGGCACATTTTAAATGTAACAGTAGACAGGCACAGTTAGGTTTTTTTTTATGTATGTGAAAATAACAATACTTAACTTAGCCACAGCATCCCCCTCCCCTCCACTCACACACCCCACCCCCCTTCCAATTTATTTCTTTTTTGGATGGGATGTGTAGTGAAAAATAAGTATGTATGTGGTATACAGCTTAAAGCTTGGAGTATACCTTCCTTGAGAAAACAAACTCACTCTGTCTGTCAACACTACAACAGGCCACTTTGTTTTGAGACATTGGTGAGGCATGTTCAACCCAAACAGAGAACATAACCCTTTCCACCAGCAAGAGATACTTCTTTGAGTCTGAGACAGTGCAAAATGAGTGTATGCTGTGAATATGTTACAAAATGCATTTGTATGGGTAAACAACTGTTCAGGTTACAACTGACATACAATCAAGAAATCAAGAGCAAGATATAATTTTCAGAAATTAATTCTGCCATTTTTATATCTTTTTCAAACTTTCATTTAAATACCAACAAAGCAAGATATAATACAATGAATAGTTCCACAAATTCTGCCATTTTCATTCTTCTTGAGATTTTGATAATAGCGATTGAATTATTCAAGGTTTACATGATTCATTTCATATTTCACTGATTCAGTTGCTTTCACTAGTTTCAGTTTTACATGTGATGTTTACATGAGCTATGTATATCAGCAACACACATTCAGTGAGTAATTTGTAGTCTTGATGTAGCACATGACATCGCTGTCGTTTGGGTGCCCGCAGGATAACCGACTTCAATTTTCTGGTTCAGTCTGTTGGGTATGAAGCCCAGCTGGACTGGAGAGAAGCAGGAGCTGGCAGAAAATCTGCCACACATACAAACTAAAAATAGTAACAGTTACAGAGTATTAGTACTACTAGTAGTACTGCTAAACAAAGCATTATGCATTATATATATATAAACATTGACCAGCTCTACCACACAAGTAACATGTGTACATACTAAATACTGATTAAAAATAATAACGATCACAGAGTATTAGTACTACTGCTAAAAAAATCATTACGTGTATATATATTTTAACGTTGACCAGACTTACCAGAGGGAACTACTTAGCAAAAGGAATGGGAAAGAAGAAAATGATCCAAATTACCACAGTGAACAGTGGACACCAAGAGGTATCACAAGAAGAGTCCCACCAACAGGAATTCAAATAAAGGAGAGATGGGGGGAAAACACTACAGTAAATTTTCCAGTTTATTGTTGGTAGTTGAAATTCACAAGAACATAGATGTATGCATGTTCAGCCCCTCAGCTTTTAGTTTTATCAAGTCTGTGCACAGCACTGTAATTTAATCAAGTTAATGTAAGTACAGCATTCCTAGGCTATGCTCAGCACCAACTGTTTATGTTCCACTTATCTCTGACGATACAACTATGCTATATAATATACAGATGCAGAACTGATCTTGGTATGATCTAATGCCCTGCAACACTGAGTCTACCAAAAAGCAGACGCAACACGCTTCTGTGAGTGAACAACAAACTCTGAGTGAGTCTTCCTCCTTGCTGTACCACTTGGCTCAGGAGTACACTCAGTTCAGCATACCATGGTCTTGTCAATGAATTTGAAGTGTTACGAATATGAAATTATTAACCCAATAACCTGCAACTGTCCCAATACTGATATGCTCAGTACAAACATGTCAAACCTACACACCATGACTTCTACACAAATCAGTACTCAGTTCTCAGAACCACTATTAGTATTACTAACATCTGCTGGGCTTAGTTAAACTTTAAAAGTTTAATGTTTTACGTCACATTACAACAAAAAACTGTAACTTCGTCACTCTCGCTCAGTTAACAAAATATTCTTGCAACACCACTAAACAGTCTACAGAAAGCATACAGTTATAACTGACAAGTTTTTGATAAAATTGAGTTCACATCCTGAATCAACAGTTGCACATAACAATTACAAGATATTGCCTTGTCGTAATGAAATCCTTCATGCTGTACTCGACTAAGTATAAAAAAAACGAGTTTCAAATCTTCGGCGCGGGAAGATGCCGCTTTTCATAATACTTTCATTTCACACACCCAAATTGGCGGAAAACTTGAAAATAATCTCAACAAACTCCTGAAAAAGCGCACAGTGCATGTTCTACATCAGACCACTGTACCGATGTCGCACCACTGAAGGCGACTACAACACATCTTTTTTATGTTTCCGAACAAAGACACGCCATGCGGCCGGGAAAATGAAGGCACTCGGGAAAGGTCACGTTCCGTTCCGGATGTTGTCAATAAAAAAGAGACTGCTTTCTCGTTTGTTTTGTACAAAATATTAGATATCTTGTAGGGACATTGGATATTACAACAATATCAAACAATCGGGGAAATATTCTTCAGATTTCGTGCAAAACTTCGCTGAAAAAAAACGAGTATTGCTGTGTAGTGCAAATGCATGGATCGGAACACGTGCAACATTTCCGGTGATTCCGAAGCGATGCTGTCGTTTTTTGGTTGTTCAAAGTTTTCAGTTTGAGTTTGCAACACATCCGATGTACATACAGGGCAAACATTCGCGATCAATTGATCGAAAATACAAATATCATGAGTGTTGATATTATCCGTATAAAACGATGTTTTCCGCGTACAAATCAGTGATTGTTTCTCCATGTGCTTGCGATTTGTTTGTAAGCAAAGTGATGAAAATCACTCGGTACATGGATGTCTGTTTTTGGCGGCCATTTTTCAGCGCTTTTTCAGTGTGTGATGACTGTATCTTGAAATCAACCACAGCCAGGTTGCTGAAATTATCTGTACTATATATTCATTCATTCATGCAAGTACACAACACAACATCTGAAATAAAAACAGTTTTCAACAATGTTTTATTTTCAACTGAAGTGCATAACCCCTTGCATGCGCACCTTTTGGCACTAAGTCATATATATATATATTTGCATGTTTTGTATTTTTATTTCATTGGTTTTGTGGAATGACTTGAAAAATAGTTTATGTATGAGAAGAGTTTTGAAATGTGCATTTTCCTTACGACAGAGTTTGACTGTCCTGAGGTGGCCCTGTGTGGTTGACAGGATGTTAGAATAACCAACTTGCAGCATTGTACCATGGGACTACTTCAGTGGTTTTGCTTCTCTGGAGAGAGGGCAGAATTACAGAACATGCTGTGGGGACTGTGGTCTCCAAACAGTAGTGTCCAGTCTACAGGCAGCAGTGTCCAGTCTTAATGCAGCAGTGTCCAGTCTACAGACAGCAGTGTCCAGTCTACAGGCAGCAGTGTCCAGTCTACAGTCAGCAGTGTCCAGTCTACAGACAGCAGTGTCCAGTCTACAGACAGCAGTGTCCAGTCTTAATGCAGCAGTGTCCAGTCTACAGGCAGCAGTGTCCAGTCTACAGGCAGCAGTGTCCAGTCTACAGTCAGCAGTGTCCAGTCTACAGACAGCAGTGTCCAGTCTACAGACAGCAGTGTCCAGTCTTAATGCAGCAGTGTCCAGTCTACAGGCAGCAGTGTCCAGTCTACAGGCAGCAGTGTCCAGTCTACAGTCAGCAGTGTCCAGTCTACAGACAGCAGTGTCCAGTCTACAGGCAGCAGTGTCCAGTCTTAATGCAGTAGTGTCCAGTCTTAATGCAGCAGTGTCCAGTCTACAGGCAGCAGTGTCCAGTCTACAGGCAGCAGTGTCCAGTCTACAGGCAGCAGTGTCCAGTCTCCAGTCAGCAGGTAAGGTAGGTTGGTCTCACCCGCCCACTGAGTCTGGTTGACAGGGTGATAGTGGCAGACATCACTGAGCCTCGTTTGTAAATGCTTCAGGCTGTTCCACACCAGCAGGGGAGGGCAGTGAAGACACCCACAGAGTGCCCTCCCTTGCTGACCTTGGAAAGGAAGACGCAGAGTGCGGGCCGAGGTTGTATCCTGGAGGAGAGACGGAGGCGCTGGATAGGATGGAGAGGCATCTGAAGAAGACTGTAATTCACCTTACATCTTGTGGTGATAAGCCCTACTTTTAGTGTGGGCTCCCTGCTCAGCTCTAGGCCCCACCTCCATCGGTTGATGCTTTCTTGTAATTACCTCCTGCGTTCAGTCTGACCATTGTGAACTGTGTTGACTGGTGGAAAGCACGATGATTTGTGTCTGATGATTGCAGCATTCAAATGAATGTAATTTGCTTCCATTGCTTGCATCTCTCATCATCATCAGTGAATGAGCGTGTACCCCTATTTGGTTTGGATGTATGCTACATATGATTCTTTATGAAGATGAAGTTGTTATGAGAGACATAAAAAGGGAGGCTTAACATGCAAGGAAGTGTTAACGAATGTAATGATGGAGGGTTGCATGTTATTGGAATAAATGCCCCACAAGTAAAAGAAATGCAAAACAAGTGAATTAATTTGAGTGTTTTGTTTGCAATCCACCAGTCTTGTGACTTGTGAGCCCAACATGACCGTCACTGTTTGGATTTGTAATTTTAAAAACCATATGCCATGTTTCCTTCAGAACTGGATCTGCAGGTTTGAGAAGCCGCGGACAGAACCCAACAGTCTCCATCCCAGCACTACAGTGTTGAGCCCCTACCTCAAGTTTGGCTGTCTGTCTGCTCGCACATTCTACTATAGATTGCTGGATGTGTACAGACTGAACAAGGTGGGCTGGCACAGTCTACTATAGACTGCTGAACGTGTACAGACTGAACAAGGTGGGCTGGTACAGACTGAACAAGGTGGGCTGGTACAGACTGAACAAGGTGGGCTGGCACAGTCTACTATAGACTGCTGAGCGTGTACAGACTGAACAAGGTGGGCTGGTACAGACTACTATAGACTGCTGAACGTGTACAGACTGAATAAGGTGGGCTGGTACAGACTACTATAGACTGCTGAACGTGTACAGACTGAACAAGGTGGGCTGGTACAGACTGAACAAGGTGGGCCGGTACAGACTGAACAAGGTGGGCTGGCACAGACTGAACAAGGTGGGCTGGTACAGACTGAACAAGGTGGGCTGGCACAGACTGAACAAGGTGGGCTGGTACAGACTGAACAAGGTGGGCTGGTACAGACTGAACAAGGTGGGCTGGCACAGACTGAACAAGGTGGGCTGGTACAGACTGAACAAGGTGGGCTGGTACAGACTGAACAAGGTGGGCTGGCACAGTCTACTATAGATTGCTGGACATGTACAGACTGAACAAGGTGGTCTGCCTCCGCTTTTGGCTGGCTAGGGTCCAGTCCAGCCTTGCATGTGTCAGCATAGAACTAAAAGGGATTTCCCTTGGGCTGTTTGGGTGGTGTAATGGTGGCTCTTACCCTACAGCTCCCTTTTGGGGATGTTCACAGGCCTGTGTGTTGGCTGTTCACATTCCTGTGTGTTGGCTGTTCACAGGCCTGTGTGTTGGCTGTTCACAGGCCTGTGTGTTGGCTGTTCACAGGCCTGTGTGTTGGCTGTTCACAGGCCTGTGTGTTGTTGGCTGTTCACAGGCCTGTGTGTTGGCTGTTCACAGGCCTGTGTTGGCTGTTCACAGGCCTGTGTGTTGTCTGTTCACAGGCCTGTGTGTTGGCTGTTCACAGGCCTGTGTGTTGGCTGTTCACAGGCCTGTGTTGGCTGTTCACATTCCTGTGTGTTGGCTGTTCACATTCCTGTGTGTTGGCTGTTCACAGGCCTGTGTGTTGGCTGTTCACAGGCCTGTGTGTTGGCTGTTCACAGGCCTGTGTTGGCTGTTCACAGGCCTGTGTTGGCTGTTCACATTCCTTTGTGTTGGCTGTTCATAGGCCTGTGTGTTGGCTGTTCACAGGCCTGTGTGTTGGCTGTTCACATTCCTGTGTGTTGGCTGTTCACAGGCCTGTGTGTTGGCTGTTCACATTCCTGTGTGTTGGCTGTTCACATTCCTGTGTGTTGGCTGTTCACATTCCTGTGTGTTGGCTGTTCACAGGCCTGTGTGTTGGCTGTTCACACTCCTGTGTGTTGGCTGTTCATAGGCCTGTGTTGGCTGTTCACAGGCCTGTGTGTTGGCTGTTCACAGGCCTTTGTATTTGGCATTCACTGGCACGTGTATTGGCTGTTCACAGGCCTGAGTATTGGGTGTTCATTGGCGCATGTATTGGCTGTTCGCAGGCCTTTGAGTTATCTGTTCATATGCCTTTGTATCGTCTGTTGACTGGCTTGTGTATTGGCTGTTCACAGGCCTTTGAGTTATCTGTTCATATGCCTTTGTATTGTCTGTTGACTGGCTTGTGTATTGGCTGTTCGCAGGCCTTTGAGTTATCTGTTCATATGCCTTTGTATCGTCTGTTGACTGGCTTGTGTATTGGCTGTTCGCAGGCCCACAGCCGGCCGCCAGTGTCGCTTCATGGCCAGCTGCTGTGGCGCGAGTTCTTCTACACAGTGGCTGCAGGAACCCCAAACTTTGACCGCATGGAGGGAAACCCTGTGTGCATTCAGATTCCCTGGGACACCAACCCCCAGCACCTGGCTGCCTGGTCTCAGGTACACTGCATGATGGCCATGGCACTGAGGGTGATGATGAATCAATAGTGGGATGATGATGATAACATTGACAGTGAGGTTGATGATGATGGTAAGCAATACGAATTTTGCAAATGACTCTTTATTAAGCTCCTAGGCGTGTGATTCTTTAAGTGATTATGTGAAATCAGTCGAATTTTAATAATGAAAGTAATTATCTAATTTTAATAATGCAAGTAATTATAGAGAAGTCCTTTGGATAGCTTCCTTTCTTCCATATAAAGTGGGAGCACAGAGCGCTTTACATTAACACTAGCAACACACACACTCGCACACACACACACACACACACACACACACACACACACACACGCACCTGCCCGCACACCTGTGTGCATGCCCATGCCTGGCGTGACTAGAGATGGCTGGGGAAGAAGACGGACAATGTAGAAACAGTTTTTGAACAGACAAGTTTTGAGGGCAGTTTTTAAGGAGGAGGGAGAATCAAAGTGTTCCAAACAGATGGGCGAGTGTAAAAAAGATAAGGTCATTCAGATCAGTTTCTGCCATTGCGGTGTTGTGCTTGCCTTAACTGCAGCAGGAATTCTGGATGTATTGTAAACAGTTCTGCCAAAACTGCCAGGTGGCATGTTACAGCTAAACACAAATGCACCCTAGTATGTGGCTGTGAATGAAAGGATACTGTAAACTGGTGTATGGTTGAATGGCCTACACAGAACATGTGCTGAGACAGCATCAGCTTCGTGTGGTACCGGCCATGTAACAACCAAACACTGCTGTGAGCACACCACTTCTATGGATATTCAAAAACTCACTGTATCACCTTAAGTCATTATTCAGAGTCACGTGTGACAGTAGCACAGTTATTTTGCTTGAGAGCAGCGAATAGCACTATAGGAAAGCGATCAGCAGCAGCGCATCAACACATCACAAGCATCGTCAGCAGTTCAGCGGACAGGAGTGTACAACCCCAGCTGACTGCCCTCACCACCCAGCTTTTCCAGCGACAGGCTCACACCCAACACCTTTGTGACAAAGGAATTTTACTGACAGGCTGGTCATACCTACTGCTGTCATGGCCCACCTTTTTTGTTGACAGGGCTGAACCCAACATCTGACTCAGCTTGTTTGTTGACAGGGTTGCACCCAACATCTGACTCAGCTTGTCTGTTGACAGGGTTGCACCCAACATCTAACTCCACTTGTCTGTTGACAGGGTTGCACCTGACATCTAACTCAACTTGTCTGTTGACAGGGTTACACCTAGCATCTAACTCAAATTGTCTGTTGACAGGGTTGCACCCAACATCTAACTCAGCTTGTCAGTTGACAGTTAGGGTTGCACCCGACATGTAATTCCACTTGTCTGTTGGAGGGTTTCACCCAAGTCAGTGGTGACCCAACTTGTCACAGGCTTTCCATTCAGGGTGATACTGACTTTCTGTTTAATGACCCAGTTTTTTGGTCAGCAGGGTCAGACTGGCTTCCCATTCATTGATGCTATCATGACCAGGTTTTTTGGTCAGCAGGGTCAGACTGGCTTCCCATTCATTGATGCTATCATGACCAGGTTTTTTGGTCAGCAGGGTCAGACTGGCTTCCCATTCATTGATGCTATCATGACCAGGTTTTTTTGTCAGCAGGGTCAGACTGGCTTCCCATTCATTGATGCTATCATGACCAGGTTTTTCTGTCAGCAGGGTCAGACTGGCTTCCCATTCATTGATGCTATCATGACCAGGTTTTTCTGTCAACAGGGTCAGACTGGCTTCCCATTCATCGATGCCATCATAACCAAGTATTTCTGTCAACAGGGTGAGACTGGCTTCCTGTCATGACCAAGTTTTTCTGTCAACAGGGTGAGACTGGCTTCCCGTTCATCGGTGCCATCATGACCCAATTTTTGTTCTCCTGTCCGCAGGGTCGGACCGGCT
This sequence comes from Alviniconcha strummeri, assembly GCA_963584105.1. NCBI lineage: Eukaryota > Metazoa > Mollusca > Gastropoda > Provannidae > Alviniconcha > Alviniconcha strummeri. The sequence goes on from OY757548.1 coordinate 1,183,084, forward strand.
ACCCGTTTATTGATGCCATCATGACCCAGTTGCGGCAAGAGGGCTGGATTCACCACCTGGCTCGTCATGCTGTTGCCTGCTTTCTGACACGCGGTGACCTCTGGATTTCCTGGGAGGAGGGACAGAAGGTAGGTATATGAAACAGCTATCTGCTAGCTGCATTTAAAATATATAAAAAATCCTGCTGGTTGTATTGTTCTGACTTCTGGCAACTGGCAAGTTAAAAAAAAAAAAAAAAAAAGAGAGAGAGAGAGAGAGAACCAAAAAGAGCAAAATTTACTTAGTACTGATTGGCAAAGAAATGGCCTGTACATTTGGGATGTCTGTGTGGATGTGATTGTGTCTTCATGCAGATCAAGGGTTGTTAAAACAACAAATTGTGATTGTGAGTGAGAAAGTCAAGTTAGTCAGTCAGTTGATTCGTATTCAGGAAGTTGAGTGATGCAGCTCTGCCAGTATATCAAGCTTGTGCAGTTCTGAATCAAATCGTCAAGTTACCTAGGAAATCATAGCCACAATGCAGTGATTTGTGACTTTGAATTGAACTTAGACAGTTGGGCAATTGCATCACAGTGTTTGAAGTGATTCTGAGTCTGAAAATCAGGTGAGTCCTTAAAGGTGCTGTGACAGGTGTTTTGAGTCAGAAAATATATTTATTGGCCAGTTGACAGGTGTTTGGAATCAAGGTGAACTGCTGGGTGTGACAGGTGTTTGGAAAGCAAGGTGAACTGTTACGTGTTGTGACAGGTGTTTGGAATCAAAAAGCAAGGTGAACTGCTAGGTGACAGGTGTTGAAAGCAAGGTGAACTGTTAGGTGTTGTGACAGGTGTTTGGAAAGCAAAGTGAACTGCTAGGTGTTGTAACAGGTGTTTGGAAAGCAAGGTGAACTGCTAGGTGTTGTAACAGGTGTTTGGAAAGCAAGGTGAATTGCTAGGTGTTGTGACAGGTGTTTGGAAAGCAAGGTGAATTGCTAGGTGTTGTGACAGGTGTTTGAGGAGTTGCTGCTGGATGCAGACTGGAGCCTGAATGCTGGCAACTGGATGTGGCTGTCAGCCAGTGCTTTCTTCTACCAGTACTTCAGGGTCTACAGCCCCACTGCTTTTGGCAAGAAGACTGACAAGAACGGAGACTACATAAGGTCAGTAGGACTGACAAGAATGGAGACTACATAAGGTCAGTAAGACTGACAAGAATGGAGACTACATAAGGTCAGTAAGACTGACAAGATTGGAGACTACATAAGGTCAGCATGACAGGCTTTGACTGTAGTCTGCACACTGCTCTAAAAAATAAAAGCATTTTTTTTAAAAATCCCAAATCAGAAATGTCTGCATATGAACGTCATAACGGGATAACCAACTTTGCAAAATTTCCAGTTTGAATCTCCAAAGATAAAGCTCCATGAATTTGTTAGGGTGCCCACGGTAAGTGACTGAGCCAAATTTCCAGTTCAAATCTCAAAGAATGAAGCTCTGATGCTATTGCTAACAGTAGGGCTTTTGTTTATATTCGGGTATCTATTGTGTGTCCACCTCACTACTTTGAAAATTCACAGCATCTCTCAAACTTCGCTGAACTTCGAAAAAGGACATTGCTGGAAGTAGTAAACAATAGCAGAAACAAGGCTACAAGTTTCACGAGAATCCCATTCCTATTTGCATAAGCCGAGATGCTAGTATGGAGCATCTGCTAGCCAGCTGCTAACGGGCGTTCTGGGGTTTCACGGTAAGGCAGAAGAGTGGGTGGTGACGGGCAGTCTAGGGCCTAGTGGGTTAAACCCTGTCAGCATCCCCTGAAGATAAAAACATCTTTCATGTCAGCACTGAAGTCTACAGCACAGGTGCTTTTGGGTGCTGAATTCAAGCTGAATGTGTGCTCCTCTCAAAGCCCACTGTGTCCCAGTGGAGGTAACCACTCAAAGCCCACTGTGTCCCAGTAGAGGTAACCACTCAAAGCCCACTGTGTCCCAGTGGAGGTAACCACTCAAAGCCCACTGTGTCCCAGTAGAGGTAACCACTCAAAGCCCACTGTGTCCCAGTGGAGGTAACCACTCAAAGCCCACTGTGTCCCAGTGGAGGTAACCACTCAAAGGCCACTGTGTCCCAAATGCAGGTAACCACTCAAAGGCCACTGTGTCCCAATGCAGGTAACCACTCAAAGCTCACTGTGTCCCAATGCAGGTAACCACTCAAAGCCCACTCTGTCCCAGTGCAGGTAACCAACATTCCCCTCAGTTTCAGGCATGTTTTTTGCTGCAGTTTTGCCATAAGTGCCTCTAATTGTTTGCCGCAATGGCTATTTTCACCAGCAAACACCTTGTCAAGAACTGTCCCCATGATGCACCACGCTTGTCTGTTCACTGTGTCCAGTAAAATTACAAAAGTTTTATGGAAACAGTGCTGCAGCATGTTGGACAAAGCAGCAGACAGTGGAACCCAGCTTTGACTGATGCAGGGCCGAAAGGAATAGAAAAATGTAATTTAACCCGATGCCATTTGTAGCACCCTAGTGCACCCACCACCATGACCGCTTGGGATCCTTACAAAGCCTAGTGCGCCCACCACCATGACCGCTTGGGATCCTTACAAAGCCTAGTGCGCCCACCACCATGACCGCTTGGGATCCTTACAAAGCCTAGTGCGCCCACCACCATGACCGCTTGGGATCCTTACAAAGCCTAGTGCGCCCACCACCATGACCGCTTGGGATCCTTACAAAGCCTAGTGCGCCCACCACCATGACCGCTTGGGATCCTTACAAAGCCTAGTGCGCCCACCACCATGACCGCTTGGGATCCTTACAAAGCCTAGTGCGCCCACCACCATGACCGCTTGGGATCCTTACAAAGCCTAGTGCGCCCACCACCATGACCGCTTGGGATCCTTACAAAGCCTAGTGCGCCCACCACCATGACCGCTTGGGATCCTTACAAAGCCTAGTGCGCCCACCACCATGACCGCTTGGGATCCTTACAAAGCCTAGTGCGCCCACCACCATGACCGCTTGGGATCCTTACAAAGCCTAGTGCGCCCACCACCATGACCGCTTGGGATCCTTACAAAGCCTAGTGCGCCCACCACCATGACCGCTTGGGATCCTTACAAAGCCTAGTGCGCCCACCACCATGACCGCTTGGGATCCTTACAAAGCCTAGTGCGCCCACCACCATGACCGCTTGGGATCCTTACAAAGCCTAGTGCGCCCACCACCATGACCGCTTGGGATCCTTACAAAGCCTAGTGCGCCCACCACCATGACCGCTTGGGATCCTTACAAAGCCTAGTGCGCCCACCACCATGACCGCTTGGGATCCTTACAAAGCCTAGTGCGCCCACCGCCACGACCACTTGTGATCCTTTCAAAGCCTAGTGCGCCCACGAAGCAGACAAACTTTTTCAAATACTACTATGACTAAGTGACCCACAATGCATTTCGGCAAATCTCGCAGAATAATGCTTCCGTTCTTGGACTTCAGTTCTGTGTTTACAGCTTTTACTTTGGCCGATTCAATCAAGTTTTAATCTGAAGTTGGGCAAAGTTTTAGAATGCATTTTTCTGGGTCAAGGTGGAGGGTGAGGATCTGATGGCGATTTAGAGGGCGCTCGTTGGTGAGAGTGATGACAATGAGGAAGATTTTCAGGGATTTACTTAAAGATACCAGGTATGTGCCATTTGTGGAGTTATGTCCCTTGCTGGAGGGACAGAATAAGGATGGCCGCGGGTTAAAACAGGGAAAAGAAAAATGTTAAACCTGCTGTATTGTGCATTCTTTTCATCAATATTCAGTCTCAGTGTCTGATGTCTACCTCCTGTCTGGAATCTCAGGGCTGTCATTTGATTCCCCTTTCCTATCTCCTGTTTTTCGGCCTAGTCCTCTTGCTCTTTCCGTCTTGCCATTTTTCTGCTGATGGTCCATTCTCCTGACTTTTTTGCAGAAAAATCTCCCAACATTTTTCATTAAGAGTTTTGTTTGTTTGTTTTTTGTATGGATCTTGTTACAGTGTTTGATCATCCTTAGGTGACCCAGTAAGGTTCAAAGGCTGTTAAAATCCAATTACTAATGAACTTGCTGTGATAAGGGAGTTTGCTTGAACACGAAATCTGACTCAGAACTACATCTTTCCTTTCATGCCTGCAGGTGCTGACTTGGTCAGTTTTGTTTGTTGCCATTAATGGCCTTGCAGGAAGTACCTGCCTGAACTGGGCAAGTTCCCAGTGCAGTACATCTATGAGCCATGGAAGGCGCCGCGCAGTGAGCAGGAAGCTGCTGGCTGTGTCATTGGCCGCGACTACCCCCAGCCCATTGTCAAGCATGAAACCATCAGCAAAGTCAACATCAGAAGAATGGCTGAGGCTTATGCCAAACACAAGGAGGCCAAGGCAGCTAATCAAGGTCAGTAAATATAGGTCATTGAGGTCAGTACATCCAGAATGTTGAAGTCAGTACATCCAGAATGTTGAGGTCAGTACATCCAGAATGCTGTTGAGGTCAATACAGCCATGATGTTGAGAGGTCAGTACATCCATAATGTTGTAATGCTGAGGTCAGTACAGGACATCCATTGTGTGGTTGGAGTCAGTACAGCCATAATGTCACTGAGGTAAGTACATTTGTCATTGAAGTCAGTTGGTCAGGTCAGTATGTAATGGCGTTGAGGTAAGTACATCTGTATAGGACTGTAATGTCACAGTCAGTACATCCTTACTGTCACTGAGGTCTGTACATCTGTAATGTCACTGATGTTGGTATATCTGTACTGTCACAAGGGACAGTACATGTGTAATGTCACTGATGTTGGTATATCTGTACTGTCACAAGGGACAGTACATGTGTAATGTCACTGATGTTGGTATATCTGTACTGTCACAAGGGACAGTACATGTGTAATGTCACTGATGTTGGTATATCTGTACTGTCACAAGGGACAGTACATCTGTAATGTCACCGAGGCAGTACATCCATAATGTCACCAGGGTGCGCAAAGCGGTTGACATCTGCTGTGTTTGTAGAGATTAAACTGCCCTGTCTTTGATGATGCGCAGGGAGTGGAACTGGTTCAGCGTAGGCCTTTCATTAGTGGGCATCAATACAACTTTATTGCAAGTGTCGATGTTTTGGGGTGCCAAGTACACTCATGATCATCACACATTCACGCAAATCATAAGAACAAATTATATTGCAACAGCAACCACCAGACAATCCCAGATTTCCTCCAGTGACTTTCAGAATTAAAGAACTAAATGCTAGTTACCTACTGACACTTTGCTTTTCTGTCTTCTTCTCTGCAGGCAAGTCCAGTAGCCCACAGAAGAGGAAGCCTGGAGACTGTGCCGGTGCTAGCAAAAAGAAAGTCAGAACGAAGCAGGCAGAATGAGCTTTGTTGTAGCTGAGCACAGACTGGGTAGCCTACGGCAGGCTGTATCGTGAGCTCCCTTATACCTGGTCATGGACAGTTTGAAAAGTCCTGAACTAACTGTCATGGACAGTTTGACAAGTCCTGATCTAACTGTCATGGACAGTTTGACAAGTCCTGAACTGTCATGGACAGTTTGACAAGTCCTGATCTGTCATGGACAGTTTGACAAGTCTTGAACTGTCATGGACAGTTTGACAAATCCTGAACTGTCATGGATAGTTTGACAAATCCTGAACTAACTCTAACTAACTGGTCCCAGGTCTGCACCCAAAGGTCAGAACAGGGCTGCATCACAAGTCAAGTCGGCACCCCTGTGGGGATGCGCAGGGCTGTGTCACAAGTCAGCACCCCTGTGGGGGTGCACAGGGGTGCATCACAAGTCAAGTCAGCAGCATTTCCCATTCAATCCATTGAGAATGAAGTCCTGACACAAGGCTGATCATGGCTCAGACATCTGGCAGATTCTGGTGGGCTTGTTTTTTTACATTTTTAAAACTTGTCAAGCGCATCTTTATGGGCTTGTCAAGCACATCTTTATGGGGTGTTTATTTGCATAACATGCATCTGTCCTCTACAATAATGCTGGCTTTCACACTCATTACTATTTCTTTTCCTGAAGCACTTGTTCATATTCTAAATCATGTTACATCCACCCATTCAGTTTCAAATGTTTATGTCATATTCTTATACAGTGTAATCATTCTTTCTTCATGTGTGAATGTCAATGTGTGTGTGTGTTTGCGTGCGTGTGGTGTGTCACTACAGCAATATTTTTTTCTTCACCAAACATTTTGTCTTTTCACTCTTATGTAAGATGCACATTATACCCATTCATTACAGTTTCACATGTTCATAAAACTGAAGACATTATCAAATACAGTGTATTCATTCTTTCATCCAAGGTATTGTGTGTCAGTGTTTGTGTGTGTGTTTGCTCATACAGAAAAGCTTTTAGTTTTCATCCTTGAAGCAAAGAGATTTTGTAAACAATTCTTTTGGTTCCCCAAGTAATCTACTTTTGTGAATGTGCTTGGTATCCCTATTATCAGTGTGTCAGTTTTATATAAATACCAGTGTGTCAGTTTTATATAAATATCAGTGTGTCAGTTTTATATAAATACCAGTGTGTCAGTTTTATATAAATATCAGTGTGTCAGTTTTATATAAATATCAGTGTATTAGTTTTATATAAATACCAGGGTGTCAGTTTTATATAAATATCAGTGTGTGTTTTATATAAATACCAGTGTGTCAGTTTTATATAAATATCAGTGTGTCAGTTTTATATAAATATCAGTGTGTCAGTTTTATATAAATATCAGTGTGTCAGAGTGTTATATAAATATCAGTGTCAGTTTTATATAAATATCAGTGTGTCACAGTTTTATATAAATATCAGTGTGTCACAGTTTTATATAAATATCAGTGTGTCAGTTTTATATAAATACCAATGTGTCAGTTTTATATAAATACCAGTGCGTCACAGTTTTATATAAATATCAGTGTGTCAAGGTTTTATATAAATATCAGTGTGTCACAGTTTTATATAAATACCAGTGTGTCACAGTTTTATATAAATACCAGTGTGTCACAGTTTTAATATAAATACCAGTGTGTCACAGTTTTATATAAATACCAGTGTGTCACAGTTTTAATATAAATATCAGTGTGTCAGTTTTATATAAATACCAGTGTGTCACGGTTTTATATAAATATCAGTGTGTCAGTTTTATATAAATATCAGTGTGTCACAGTTTTATATAAATATCAATGTGCAGTTTTATATAAAGTCAGCTCCGTGTGCTGGGTAGTATCTTAGTGTTTGGATGGATGTTTGTGTCTTTCGTTCATTCACACTGCTCACGCTCAACTTTCAGCTGCTGACTTTGCTCACTTCTTTATTTGACAACTTGTCAAACATGCACAGGAACAATGTCTCACAGTCTCTGGAAAACAAGTAGAGAAAAATGGCCTTTGAGTGGTAATGTGAACAGAGATCAACAGATATCATTTTTGAAGTCGGAATTTATACAAAGTCGTTCATGCAAGCCCAGTTTCTGTGAAAATTCACGCAAGCACAAAGAAGACTGCTGTTCAAGCTCCTTGTTTCTGTGAGGCTTTAGATATCTATGGCAGAATTGGGAACTATCAAGATGCAATTATACTGCTGTGTTTTGATTTGAAAGCAGTGAAACATAAGTATTAACATTCCCAACCGAAAACTGTTCCGTAAACAGGTAGTGGTCAGATAGCCCCAACCATCACTGCAACAGGCAGCACAATCACATTCAACCCACAGCTAGCAACAACATAAGCTGGGAGGTGAAGACAATACAACATGATATGTGAAATTCTGAACGTACCCCAGTCTGCAATCTTTACAAGCCTACAGACCTCCGGACAAAAACTAAAGCCAGAAATGTGTGGACTCCACTGATGAAGACCAACAATGTGGAGGTCCATTTGTACAGTGAAGTGTGGCTCCCTGCTGACAGCTACACGCTTGACAGGCAGTGAGGCAGGCAGGTCTGTGCTACAGAGGCCAAAGATCTTGCTGCGATCGAGATCAAAACCAATCCACGCTTTGCCAACTTGTCGCTGTCCCGTCGGGGAACCGGCCCTGCTTTCCCCAAGGTCCCCAGGCTAAGCACTCCCTGGCAACAGGCAAGAGCATTTTGCCACCACAACACTCTGCTGGCAACAGGCCCACAGTTCCACCACCACAACACTGCTGCTGCCAACAGGCCCACTGGCCACAGCATTTCGCCACCACAACACACTGCTGGCAACAGGCCCACTGGCCACAGCATTTCGCCACCACAACACACTGCTGGCAACAGGCCCACTGGCCACAGCATTTTGCCACCACAACACACTGCTGGCAACTGGCCACAGCATTTCGCCACCACCACACACTGCTGGCAACAGGCCACAGCATTTTGCCACAACACACTGCTGGCAACAGGCCCACTGGCCACAGCATTTCGCCACCACAACACACTGCTGGCAACAGGCCCACTGGCCACAGCATTTCGCCACCACAACACACTGCTGGCAACAGGCCCACTGGCCACAGCATTTCGCCACCACAACACACTGCTGGCAACAGGCCCACTGGCCACAGCATTTCGCCACCACAACACACTGCTGGCAACAGGCCCACTGGCCACAGCATTTCGCCACCACAACACACTGCTGGCAACAGGCCCACTGGCCACAGCATTTCGCCACCACAACACACTGCTGGCAACAGGCCCACTGGCCACAGCATTTCGCCACCACAACACACTGCTGGCAACAGGCCCACTGGCCACAGCATTTCGCCACCACAACACACTGCTGGCAACAGGCCCACTGGCCACAGCATTTCGCCACCACAACACACTGCTGGCAACAGGCCCACTGGCCACAGCATTTCGCCACCACAACACACTGCTGGCAACAGGCCCACTGGCCACAGCATTTCGCCACCACAACACACTGCTGGCAACAGGCCCACTGGCCACAGCATTTCGCCACCACAACACACTGCTGGCAACAGGCCCACTGGCCACAGCATTTCGCCACCACAACACACTGCTGGCAACAGGCCCACTGGCCACAGCATTTCGCCACCACAACACACTGCTGGCAACAGGCCCACTGGCCACAGCATTTCGCCACAACACACTGCTGGCAACAGGCCCACTGGCCACAGCATTTCGCCACAACACACTGCTGGCAACAGGCCCACTGGCCACAGCATTTCGCCACAACACACTGCTGGCAACAGGCCCACTGGCCACAGCATTTCGCCACAACACACTGCTGGCAACAGGCCCACTGGCCACAGCATTTCGCCACAACACACTGCTGGCAACAGGCCCACTGGCCACAGCATTTCGCCACCACAACACACTGCTGGCAACAGGCCCACTGGCCACAGCATTTCGCCACCACAACACACTGCTGGCAACAGGCCCACTGGCCACAGCATTTCGCCACCACAACACACTGCTGGCAACAGGCCCACTGGCCACAGCATTTCGCCACCACAACACACTGCTGGCAACAGGCCCACTGGCCACAGCATTTCGCCACCACAACACACTGCTGGCAACAGGCCCACTGGCCACAGCATTTCGCCACCACAACACACTGCTGGCAACAGGCCCACTGGCCACAGCATTTCGCCACCACAACACACTGCTGGCAACAGGCCCACTGGCCACAGCATTTCGCCACCACAACACACTGCTGGCAACAGGCCCACTGGCCACAGCATTTCGCCACCACAACACACTGCTGGCAACAGGCCCACTGGCCACAGCATTTCGCCACCACAACACACTGCTGGCAACAGGCCCACTGGCCACAGCATTTCGCCACCACAACACACTGCTGGCAACAGGCCCACTGGCCACAGCATTTCGCCACCACAACACACTGCTGGCAACAGGCCCACTGGCCACAGCATTTCGCCACAACACACTGCTGGCAACAGGCCCACTGGCCACAGCATTTCGCCACAACACACTGCTGGCAACAGGCCCACTGGCCACAGCATTTCGCCACAACACACTGCTGGCAACAGGCCCACTGGCCACAGCATTTCGCCACAACACACTGCTGGCAACAGGCCCACTGGCCACAGCCCTCTGCACTGCTGCTGCTTAGGACCAGCATGCCTGCAGCACACAGGATTTGCACGCTGACTTTATTTCCCTTTTATCTGAACTGTAGCATGCAGGACCTTGCCTGTTTCCCTTTTATCTGAACTGTAGCATGCAGGACCTTGCCTGTTTCCCTTTTATCTGAGCTGTAGCATGCAGGACCTCTCTTTTGACTTCTTTCCCCTTTTACCTGAAGCACTGTGAACAGTCCATTATCCTGGGGGAGAGGTGCACTCACTGCTCACACAGGCATTCAAACCCCAGAGCAGGTTTTGCCCCGCTTAGCCACCTCCGCTCCCTTGCTAATGCTGAGCACAGCTCATGGGGAACAGATTTAGAAGCAGCTGCTACACTAGTGTGCACACACGCTGAATACTTTCAAAGTTTGCCCCAAATGGCTTCAAAGAACATGCTGATAATTATATAATAAAGAATGCTGGAATAAATACAACTGAAGAATTTTGGTAAAAAGCTAAAAACAGTTGGAACAAACTGAGCAAATATACCTCACATTAATCCTAAAAAACTTTCAGGACACCAACAAAGACACTAAAACAAGCAGGCATATATAATTATTCAGCATGCTTAGAGTGTGGCAAAAGCGACCAATCGATACAATGTTTCTGACACACAAGGCTGACGACCCCAAACCAGTATTCTGATGCAAGGTCAATCAAATTCAATGTTGGCCTCACATGAGAAACCTTTTACAAGCAACCACCCATGATCACATTTATGATATTCACTAGATCAAATTCAGCATCACCTTTGTACAACAGATTTTTCAAAAGTGACCACCCAAGACCATGTTTCTGACATCAAGTTCACTCTCATTGCCACAGACACAAAAATGACAGTCTTCACAAAAGACTACCCAAGATTACGTTTTTGAACGCAGACACATTAGTACTGAACTCGCTTCAACAAGTGATTTTCAAAGATCTTGTTGCTGACACAAATTCACCATAAGTGTTACAGACATATCTGACAGTCTAATAATAACAATAATTATCTGACAGTCTGATAATAATAATAACCTAACAATATCTGACAGTCTGATAATAATAATAACAGAACAATATCTGACAGTCTAATAATAATAATAACAAAATCTGACAGTCTAATAATAACAAAATCTG